>JARK01001380.1:1023191-1048246 GCA_000688135.1 Ancylostoma ceylanicum
AGGGGGGGGGGGGGGCGTCCGCATTCTCATATTCATATTCTTATTACCTTGTAAGCTTTATTGGTCCCAAACGCTGGAGCTGGTAATCGTCGCAGCGATCGCCGGCGCTCACCACATTTTCAGCGACATTATGGGGAACTGGAGATGTCCTCAGGCCATCTCAAGGGAAGGAGGGCGGTAAGACCAAGGTTTTTTGACCCAAAAACTACTTCGATTCTAAAAAAAACTTCTGCTTGCTGACGTGTTAGCTTACCATTTTCGCCTTATTCCTTTTTTGGAAAAGGCTCATTTCGCAGTTTAGGTGAGGTACAACGGTACTGTAGATAGCGGAAACTAACCACGTACGGGTGGAATAGAAATGCGGAAGTTTTACAAATTTAACGAAAAGCAAATCCATTTAACTTTATTGTGTTAGATGTCTCTAAAAAATGAGTGTTTTACATAGCTGACTCTGATTTTTTAAAAAGTTTTGCCGAGCCGTTATGGAACCGTCCACGTGGTAGATGGATGTCCAGCAAAGATGAAGATAAAGGCACCATCATTCTCTTAAGCTCGGTTTATTGTAGTTACAATCGTTCGTTGAGCAAAGTGATACAGGTAAAGCCAAATCGAGCTACGATGTGGCTCTACCCGTTGTGCCATGCTAAGAATTCACCGAAACCTTGCCCCGGCAACTTACCAGTCCTACAGCTCGCTGATAGTGCATCTCAGAACAAACCTACTTGAACCGCGCATCTGCCCACGCGATTCCTGTTTATTCATCAGCGGTGACGACAGTGTGTTCGAAGACGGGCAAAAACGCTGAAGAGGCAGCGCGTTCTTTGCTGGTGGGTCTGCCAGCGCTTGCTAGGGACATTTCTGCATTAATCGTCTGTTCAAAAGCATGATACGGACCGTACGCACAAACACATGTTCCCATGAACCAAGCAAGACGCTACGCTCAGCGCAGGGATTTAAATTTCATGGAAGGGTTCTGATCTACCCGCTATTTTAAAGTGAACAAGTTCTTCCAGTAAGAATAGGCATACTTTGTTCGAGTAACTTTTCCTATTCAGTGTTAGCCAATGTACAGATACGGAGGTCACTCTCGCTTCACTCTCGCTCTGGACTAGCAAGAAGCTTGGAACTTTTCCAGGAGCGTCCATGAGTCCCGCCACAGATCATTCAGTGATGCTAACACTCCTATAAAAAGGGCTCGAGATCACATCGGGCTCTGCTGCTGGAAATGTGGCTGATGATGCTGACCCTGATCATAACCTGCTCTGAAATATTTACACATGGTGAATGCCCGGTATTCGTGGAGTGAGGAGTCAGGTATAGCCCTTCTCTAAAACATGGATGTGGGTCATCATGATGCAGAAGGAGGCTGGGCATGTTCCTGTTATTGGTCCATTCGAATGAATGGCCATTCACAGAGACGTCGCCCGTCGTGTTTCGCCTCATGATGGCCCATACCCCTAAAATATAGACGGATTGTGTGACTGCACCATCGCGGCAGGACCTGAATGAGGAATGCGGAGAGAGCATGCCCCAAGTGAGAGGGTCGAGTAGGTCCCGCCGCGACGCTAAGAAACCGCACGAGCAATCCGTCTAAATTTTTCAGAAGAACTGTAGCACCCTCCGGCATATGCGAGTCCAACGCGGGCACGTGCAGATCCAATGCGGGCTGTGAGTACCTATTATAGCGGATTTACCGGAGGGAAAGAACTAATCTAAGACCGTATCTTGATAGTTTTTCTTCAGTTTACAAATTCTCGGCATTAATAGCCACTATTAATAGCTTTGTGAGTGCAGATGGCTTCAAATTGGCATTATGGGATGGCACATTGTCTGCCACAGCCTTTTCAAGAGAAGAAGTCTACTTCAAAACGTTCAAGAGGGAAGAAAAACAAAATTTACAGTCCACTCTCATTGTCCTGTTTCAGCTTTTCCGACTTTGGGGCTTGAGCCTATCGCTCCTTCTTGAGTGAATCTCTCAACATCCGCTTTCGGGAGTTTTTGACGGCCATTGCTTTCATATCACCTGTACTGTGAACCCACTGCGGGAATGTGTGTGTTCATCATGGGGCATGTGTGAATTTGCGCATGGAACCATGCATGGGATCATGGATATACAAAGGGAAGAAATTATTGAGAGAAGAGCAACTTTTGCACAGAAATATACATACAAACTGAGGAAAAAGCTTCAGTAAGTTTAGGTTCAGATTTCGAGCCCTGCGCAACACTAATAAGAGTGGCCTCTCTGAAAAAATAGAAAAAATAGAGACATTTACTTATTTAATTACAGATTGATCGCAGTGTAACTCTCCATAAAGAAGAGCAAAAGGAAAAGGATAGAACAATAAAGAGATTTTAGTAGCTTCAGACCAACATCAGGAATAAGTGATAGTCGAGTGCAGAATGGCACAGAAATTTGCATCTTGTCCACTAAACGACAAACATTCGTATTCTCCCTGTCCTTTCTCTGAGTACCGCATGTTTCAACACCAAATTTTTTAGCCCAATTTCGCTCAGATAGTTCTTTGCGGTGAAACACACATGCCAGTAGCACCCTTTCAAATGTGCCTACTGATTGACACCGGAGCAGCTTGAATGCTGATGGCCAAAGCAGTCTGTTAATACCGTAAGCTGGCCCGATGATGAGTTTGCTATGAGGCCTTCACGCCCCTTCGCAGCGTCAGATGCCAAGGTTCAGCTGTTCGCGGTTCCGCGTGTCTAAAACAGGTCGTCTCCTCAATGCAAGCCGGGCTGGAAATGCCGCAGTAAAACATCACGAGCACCTGGCAACTGTTCAGACTTGGAATCTGTGAAACTTTATGGAAGACGACGAAGTGTAGCTCGCTAAGGCTTAGAAGAGCTAGAAAATTAATACATGTCGGTCCTGCGAATTCAAGCCTGTACACACAGGCAGCACTTCTAGCAGAAAGATTTTCAGCTGTACGTCGCGATTCCTTCCTTTGACAGTGGAAAGCAACTTTTTTTGCCTTTCCTGCAGATCGTTGGGCAAGAAGTGGAGGTATCCTGGGCGTGTTAGAGCAATAGGAGAAGATACGTTGCTTTGACGTAATACTGTTTAACGGGTCAAGTCAAAATTAATCATCTACCTTTCGTTGAAGAAAAGCCGTAGCAAGAAAAAGGAAGAAAGCGCGCAAACTTATGAATCTTACTTCGTTTTTCTAAGACGGCAGAGGCTGATCAGTTACTGTAGTCGTTGAAGGCACGCAGGGCCAACTTCCTTCGTTTTGACTTTGAAAGCCACCACCGCGGGCAAAAATTCCTGAGTATTGGAAGAAGGGGAGCGGAATCACTCGCCGGGCATTGACCACTCGCGCACGCCATGCCCCGGTAAGATGGCGAAACTGGGCCCAACCTTTCCTAAAAAGGGCGGTCCATCATGACATTTAGGTGCTAGAGTGAGTTAGGGCACCTTCTGAACAACATTCGACTATATTTCACCAATTTGAAAAATTCAGAACGGCCTGCGGATGGTAAGTGTCCGTGGACTATAGTGGATCCGCTGCCCCTCCACTGATCACAGCAGCTCTCCGGCTTGCAACGTCGTGCCTTGAAGTTCGGTATAATGCGGAGTGCATTGTGAACAGTCTATGTCTTCATGAAATGACTAGACGAAGTGAATGAATTCCAGAACTAATCCATTTTCATTAACATTTCGTCTCCCGTTACAGAATTCATCATTGAGGAGCACGCCGAGAGGAATAGCGTGGACCTGACAGGATAATTCTGAGCACGTCAAAGACTGCCTCCGTCGAATAACCTTCAGGGCAGGGATTCATGAACGCGTAACCAGGCAAAACCAGGCTAGCAAACCCACCTTGAAGGTCTGCGTCTCCTAACAGAGCGTTCTATAAGATAGCGTTCTATAAGATAGCCAATCATGCTAACCGTATGTGTTGGGGCTCTGTTTGTGCTTCAATTCGAATGCTTACCGTCGGGCTAGCCTCAATCGGACTGGACCAGAAATTCGAAACTGCACTTTTCGGAGGAGCTGAGGTGAGGAATGGAGAAGCTTGCTATACCTCATCATATCCTCGAGTGTCGCTGTGGTACATATCTCATTCCACATCTTGATACGAATCACCCAAATTTGGTGGCATGCTGAACATTTCGCCCCCACTGTAGGTTTCAGACCAGGAGTAACTGCGGATTCCATTTCGTCACCCTGATCAAACTATTAGGTTGGTGCAAAAATAATGCGCGTTTTCAACCCTTAAATTCCTGACCCGATATCTCGGTTCAAAATCAATATTTTTAAACACGCTTAGAACCATTCAAATCCGCGAACCTTTAGCAATAATACTGCCATTTAATGACCACCGTACTCTTCAAGCATGGCCTTCTAGGATCGACGAACGCCAGGAAGTCAATTTCGGTGTCACTTCAGTCGTCGAAGGAATTCTTCTGGACGAAGTCGTCTAGATGCTCCAGGAAGTGGTAATCAGAGAGCGAGAGGGTTGCTGATTATGATGTATCAGGTAGAGCTTCTTGGCCCAATTGTACCAACCTGTGGAGCTTCTGGTGTGCGACATGTGGCTGAACGGTACTGCCTAGGAGTACAGAATCCATTTTATTAAAAGATGCCGGGCTCACACAGTGAGATTTCCGGCTCATTCCGTTAATATACTAGCAGTGCGTTTTAGCTGTAAGGGATTCAACGGGCTGTTACAAATGATTTCTGCTTAAGACCACCAAAAATTCGTCGTGACCTTAATTTAGTGTTGCTTTGGTTTCTGACAGTGTTTCGGTTCGCCTTCCTCTCCCAGTTGTTGAGCAAGGAATTTTATATTGTCGCAGAGGGTCTATTCTTTACCATGCATCACTAAGCGTTCCAGGATTTGGTCGAATATTCTTCACTACAAGGGCGCGAAGCAGACCTCTCAACGAAGTTCAATCTGGTACTCGTTCAGATAGCGTCGCACCCAGTCGTCGAGCTTTTCGTCCTCCCATTCTTCTCCAAGGAAAGGGCGGTCTGTCAACAATTTCCGATGAGGTTCTGGGAAACCGAACATGTTGTTTTGAATGGGTTCTCTTTAATTATTGCCATCACTTGGTGGTCAGCAACCCGAGAAAACTTCACGCGACCTTCCTTACTTTCGAAGTAGGGCTCATCACTTCGAAAAGATCGAGAGCAGCCTCGCGGTAGGTATTCGCTCACACTACCTTGGCCAAAACTACTGTGGTATTCCGAGCAGCTCCTGCTGCGATGTCGCAAAGTTTTGGTTCGCAGAAGTGAAATCGACAAAAATCCTGTTTTGGCACCTTTCATTCCGAAAACAAAAGTTACGTATAGATGTGGATTTCGTTGAAAACGGACAAAGCCATTGGAAAGGCCATGAAATTTGCTACAAGGAGATATACAACTTCTCATATTATTTATGATGACAACAGGAAATCTAATGCACCGAAGAAGATGCATCGAAAAACGCGCATTATTTTTGCACCAACCTAATACATGCGAGCTATGCAGTTGCCACGTTGGTTGGTGCACAGTCTCCTAAATCGTTGCTCATCATAGGATTTGAACCATAAATAACGACTCAGGTTAAAAACATGCTCACAATTGAGATGCAGTTCCAGCAACATTATCACCAGAGGTGGCATGTTTTCGTAATTTTAAGGCAATGGAGAGATCTCTGAGAGCCCAAAAGGAAAGGAAAGCAATCACATGCGGCAATATAATTGCATGTAATCATAGTAGAAAGAAATGTGACAAGTATTTTGTTAGCGCATTTTAGACTAAAGAATTTTCAGAAGCTGACTTGTTTCGAGCTCCTCAAGGCTAAATGGTGATGGTCGTCTACGTAGTCTAGAATGCCAAGGATCGCACCCACTCCAGTGCTTTCCTTTCAATTCAAGTTCTTCCTGTAATAAGCATCTCAGGTCTACACGAAAGGGTAGTGGAATTTGGCTGACTCTCTGTGCACTGGTAGGTAACCAGTCCTGTGGTCTTTCCAGCAGTGTATCGCACTTCAAGCTGATGGACAACTATTACGTAGGTTGGTCCAAAAGCCTTGCATCAAATTTTACACTTTTTTTCCAAACAATCATAACATTTATTGTTGATGGATGTAACCTGGTCTGCCAACGTTGTAGCTGCGCAGTAGCGGAACATTTTAGCACATTATGTTTCCAAAGAATTTCAATCCAAAACCAAGAAATTCTGAATTGAGGTATGTTTAAATTTGAATGCAAAATTTTTAGAGCAACCTAAAGTATATGTATTTCATCTGAAGCAATATTTTGCTTTGTTACTCAGCTATTAAACTTTCCATGGCAAAACAACGACGCGGTGCCCACCACGCGCAATACCCTCGATTTGTCGCGACTTTCCAAGTCACTTCAATATTCGCCTTCATCCATGATACGATTTCATTTTTAAAACGACTTTATATGATGGTTGCTGTAAATACGAATGAATATACATGATGTGGTGTAAAATTTGTTATTGGAGGAAGATACAATTTGCCGTTTTAATTAGTGGTTCGACTATGTAGGAGTCTTTCTGGGGTACGAAACTCGACGTAGAGTCGCTCTGGGCTGGTCTTCATAAACGCATAAAAAGGCAAAACCGGCATCGCAAACAAATATTAACTCTCCTTGCCTAACATCGCGTTGCCTAATAAATATTCACTCGTATCAACCTTTGCTGATAGGTGTGGTTAGCTTTTCATAAACCCTATAGCTCTGAATCACGTGCAAGCCATCAGCTGTGTTCCAGAACTGATCGCGCGATTTCCGGCTGATAAAACTGAAAGCGGGTCAGTCGCGGTGGCGCTGTCGATCGCTGCACTCAAGTCTCTCCGGGCGCTCTCCTTTTCTTGCGAACACTTGGCTGTCTTCCTGCTCTAGTAGACCCGCAGAATCCGCGCCGAAATCCTCGACTTTTTCCTCGGTCCTTGATGTTGTCAAGTAGATAACCGGATTTCAGGGAAAGGGAACGATGTCCTTGTTGCTGGTCGCGCTTACATCCGCTCTGCTCGGTGAGTATTCCAGAATGCCAGGAGCAGTCTGAAATGTAGGAAACCGACGAACTGGCTTCTGCTGGTATGAACTTGTACTGATGGAGAAGCCTCACTTGATGGCTGTGTTTGTGAGAAAAGGACTGGTGAAAAAGGTTACCGAATTAGAACGAACTCTCTTTATCAAGTTGTTTTTGCGTTGACGGAAGTTAGTAGAAAGAATTATTGTCACTTTCCAAGGTAGTAGTGACAAATTACAGTAGAAGTTTTCCAACCCTTGCTGAAATCCATAACCACATTTGCGTATCGCGGGGATCACAGCTGTGCGTTAAGCGTTATGAATAAACGTATTAACGCGTGATGACCACTTTTTCCACTGACAATTTTATTTTTAGCTTTTTACAGCAATTTACAGGAAATATAAAGATCCGTTGAAATAACGACCGCTAGAAAGTGAAGAATCGATTGAAAACTTCTCGAAACTACGCCTATTACGGCTTCGATGCAATAAAACAAATTACACGCATTATAATCAGCAAATGCGAAATTTTTTCATATTGCAGAATATATTTAAGTACAATTGCGGGATTGATCTACATTTTTTGTGACCAGAAAACTCGCGATTTTGTTAAATCGGGTGATGTCCAATACAATCCGTTCTCTGTCCCCGGGTTGATCTATTGACTTCCTAGGGCCACTTTTTCCGCCAATTTTCTGGTTAAAATTCAGAAATTTCTTGACTAAGGCCTTTGATAGTGGCCGCTCCATCAAAACCTGTCGTCACTGACTGAGACGGGTAGTTGCAATACATGTAGCACACCCATTTTTCCTCGAGATTCCGTCCTCTTTAAATAGAGTGTTAGTCACTCTTGTTTGGATGAGTTCATGGACACGAGGAGCCCTCAGAGCCACCATCGCTTTTCAGTTGATCGACTGAATTGCGACATTATGCGGATGGTCGACTCACAATGGATGGATCGCTTCGTTCCGCGGAAGTACAACAAACTGAAGCCAGGTACGGCTGTTCAGTACAGCAACCCCCTTGCTGTCACTTTCCTCAAAAATTCACCCAACTTCCAGACAACGGCGATGAAGCCGACGTCTCCAAAGACAACAACTACGGGTACAGCGAACAAGGCATGAAGGACCTGGACGAGGTAATGAGGTCGTTAGCCGCGTTATCCCGCCTAAGTGACCCCGCAAAGTAGCCGCCAAGGTGTGCATTACAGTAGTGAAGCGGGTGTACTTAGTCGATCGACAATATCCGGGCTAATATCTGTTTTGTTTGTGCAAGCAACGCGCATTCGGGGCCTTTTGGGGCAGCCAGCGACGTTTTGCTGAGCATCTTCTGAGTAAACAACGACATTGTTGTGCACTTTGACTCCACCGACAAAGGGCAGGCAGGGGAATGAGCCAGCTGTGGAGCTGGGATTGTTGGAAAATGGCTTGAACACCTTGAATGTAAAGGATAATTCCGTTCTAATGAGCTGGTTTCCAAATTACAGCGATGTTTTGCAGGTGGGTGGTTTGGTGGGAGGCGGCGACTCAGAGCTGCTTGGAATTCTGCGACCGTACTACTCAGTCGTGGATATGTCAGCTAATGGCAATAAGCAGGTACAGTCGTTACCTCATTCTCTGAAACTAGCCCGTCAACCTACAAAATGATTATTCTAACTGAGGAAAATGTCGTCGTTCTTTCCTTCACCTACGACACAGATTGCAGGAACATAGTGTTTCAACGATCCACAAGTATTGTTAACGGAGAATTTGAATCATTTTGTTATTTGGTTGAGGACCGCTCACGAACTGATCAAAGATTTGAAGACAAGTTCCCTATCAGTGGTGTAATGCCTAGCACTATCCACCTTTTCAACCAATACTATTCCATATTTTTTTGCTGTCGCCATCAAATGGCCCCAGCACAGGACAAATTGTAGGATTGCATATCCAAACTTTGTTGCTGTTTTTTTAATAGCCATCTATACTATATATTGTTTCGAAGAGCAGTACCTCGCAAACATTCTGGATAACGAAACATATTTTTTCGTTTTGTTTTGCAAATGTATTAGGTTGTTGCAAAATCGATGTCGGGTTTTGACAGTTGGACTTTGAATTGTCGTAACTCGGCAAAAACTGAATCTTTTCTGTCGCTTTAGTACTCATTCGAATCAGCACATCTTCGCCATTTTTCCGCTGAGTTTTCGTTCCACTAGGCCTGAAGCCAAGGTCTTCGGACCCACGAAAAGCGGCGAGATCGTTTTGGACTAGCGTATTTTTGCGGCTTATTCTTTCTCTCAGGGGTAGGTCCCACCGCTTGTATTTGTGGTCATCTGTAGGGTAACAGTCCGCCGAGTATGTCAAATAAGGGAGACTTCCGATCTCCGCCTGAATCTACTTCCAGAGCGTCTGGAGTGAAAAGTATGGTCTGGAGCCACTGTGAAATACTGGAGGATAATCGAACTGGATCCACTTCTTCAGTTTTTCCATCATGCTCGTTTATCCGATGGCCCCAGAAATAATGGAATAATGAACCTCAAGGTCACCTTCGAGATACTGAACAGGTCTCCTGGTGATAGCTTGCAACAGTGCTTTCGAAACGGCGTTGACGTCATCGAATTTTAGTCCATAACTCTGAGGCACGTGTCTCCAATACCAAGTGACTTGGGCCAACAGTGGGCTACCACTTTGTTGAGCATTCCCTTCTGCATAGGTTGGTAACATTTCATGTCCAAGCCACTCTCTTGCTATGGAGTTAGAGTCCACGAAACAGTTTGGGACGAATTTTAGCGGACGAGTACATTTTGATTCAAGCCCGAAAACCACAACAGAAGTGGGCAGATCTGAACATAAATGAATAGGCAGAAAGAGAAAGAAATGTGCTTTAGAATAAGTACAAAATGTATGGTGGAAGCAGCATTTCTCTTTCCAAAACAACACTCCAAATTTCGTGGTTCAAAAATCCGACACCGATTTTGCAACAACCTAATAATTATTAGGTCGTCAAGTATGAAATGTCTGATTTTGAATGAGACAGTTTCGGGTAATGTTTCTCCAACAAGATTGGGTACGAGCAATCCAAATATGCCCTTATGCTACCGGCACAGCCTTGCCATCTTACCGGTAGCATGGTTGCGCTAACGGCTTGGAAGCCAGGGAAGCAGGCGGCATTAACGTGGCGAAGGGCATTTCCACCATCATGTTGAAAGTGGAAAATTTTTTCTACCAAGAAGTGGACTAACAGTTGGGGGAAGCGGTGGCCTTTTAGAGCAAGGTTTGGCCAGTGCAATGAATGGCAGGTGGGTTCGCCTCCTTGCTCCCCTGGTTTACGCAGCGCGGTTTTGCAAAAAATGGTCAAAAAATGGCACCAATTTTTGGGGATCAACTGTGAAAAATTCGTTCATCGAGCCACTTCACCTTCTCATGTTGTCTTGAACACCAGAATGATATAGGGTTACGAACGCCAAACCTTGCTGCATATACAGGCCTATTGTGGCTCCTATCCGCTCAAGCCACTGCTTCCAACGCATCATAATCCAGGTTCATCACAACGCTCACTTTGCAGGTTTATATCACCAGGAAGAAATTTCTCAAAACATCGGTGTCCCGTTCGTTTATTAGCCACTCCCTTTCCAAACATTTCTAGGGTATTTCGAGTTGTCCTCACTTTACAGGCTCCGTGATGGAACCAATATTCCGAAATGATACGATTTTTTGTCTTCGAGTAATTTCACAAAAGTTCCTGTCAGGCAAAAATTTCAAAGTTGATAAAAAAATCAAATAGGTGATTTCGAGAGAGGGAGAATTTACTTTCATAATGGAAAGAAAGATGAGAGTGGACCTAAAGAAACCCCGAAGGTACCAGCTGTCAAACTGACCTCTCAAAAAATCAGACATTTCATACTTGACGACCTAATAATTTTAGAGTGGATCCTTTGAAAAGGAAAATTCGGTAACTGCAATTGCAGGCTTATAATTGCATGTGATTTCACCATAATGTTGCACAAGGTTAAACAAATTTGTGCGGAGTAATCTTGAGGACTTTTCCATTCTCCATGCTATTTTCTCTCTCCTTTTCGTTCTCGAGCAATCTCTACATGATCACTACACTTGGTGACCCAGAATTTTGGCTATGCTCTTTTTTCTCTGTGCAGTTGAGGAGAATTAAAGTAGGAGTTTCTCCAATGTGTTTACAAACAAGAACTGCTTGTGGATATTCGTTCCCATGAGTGCCTGCTGTGCGAGAACAGATTTGTCAAAGTCAATCACCTCCAGCATCACCCAACTCCTTTCTTTGCCTTGTAGTTCCACGAGATCCTGAAGCAGCGGAGTCGAACTCCGGCTGTAAAAATGGCAAAAGACCACCGACTATTGTGGTGCATACCTCCACTAATATCTGTGGTTGTTTGATTTTTGATAAAATTTTTTGTTGAAATTTTCAAAGCAGAGCTAACTTATGTAACAACCTAATAGTAGGAGAAGCCCCTGGATGCTCGTGACAATTCGAAGGAAGATATACTCGTTAATGTTGAGCCGAGAACGCTGATCTGGAATCCGTTTCCCTTTCCTGCAAATCATGAATTTCTTCTCTATGATGCGCGGTCTATCAAGGACCACATCCTTAGCCGTGGCCATGCTTTCCTGTCGATGACGGTTTGCAAGTGTGGCTCTCTTGGAATGCTGCTTACGAATTTCATATACATAGGTTTGGTTGGCTGCCATTGGTGAAGTATAGAATCTGTGTGTACATATACTCTAACCAATAAATCGCAACTTATCCTTTTAACAAAAAAGAGCGCATATGACGCAGTGGTAAGAGGCTCTCTGCGCACGCACACGATCGATGGTTCGATCGCGCCCATGGCCAACCAAGCCGTCCATCCCTCCGGGGTCGGTAAATTGGTGCCAGAGGAGTCTGGGATGATGAACCACTGAATTTGTTCATCGGATGCCCCCCTGAAAGTCACTATATAGGGCATATATGCATTCAACGCTTCTACGATGCTTAGATGAAGTCGAATGTGTGGTGGCGCATCCCACGTGACGGGATTGATCAACGCCGACCACTTTATCCTTTATCCTTTAACAAAAAAATGATAGCTTGGCTTCCGTTTGGTACATAGTATATCCTTTACGTGGAAATCAGACAAATAGCATAGGGCTTCTCTTAGTACTCTTGTTTAGCAAAACGCCATAGTAGAGACGGTGAACGAGTTCCACATCAACGTCTTACTTGGGATTATCACATTTCGAAACCCTGGGAATACCTAGAGACCTCTCTTGTCAGTTTACGAAATTTTGATCAGTTGTACTATTTGCTGTTCACACGGCTCCCAGGAAAATTTCAACAAATTCATTCTTGACCGTTGCAGCAAAAGGTTAGATCATTCGGTGGCTAGTTCGACTCGTAAGCTTGAAAGTTCTCCAAAATGACGCTGCGCTGTTTTTGAACCACTTTGCAGTCTCTTATCCGAACAGGGTGACGTAAATTACTCACATTGCGGGGACGAGATTGAAGCTCTGCTACACCACATATTTTTAATCCAGCATAGGATCCCGTTTCTTGGAATACTGAACGTCTTTGCAGCGATGAAACCCGAAATGAGACGCATTTCCCTACAACGATATTGATACCTTGTGAATTTCAGGGAATGGGTTCCTACTTGCATGTTCTACCGGACTCCTCGGAAGGGGACGAACCCGTTTACACTCTAGGAGCGTCATTCTACGGTGGACTGGAGCCAGCTGGCGCGAAAATGGGTTACTTGACACGGCCGTTCGGTAAAAAATGACCGGCTGTATTGCTGGGATCTGATAATGCTACTGATTTAATAATAAAGTGTGGTTATTAATAACAGAACTAATAAAGTTCTTCCTCTGTCCACATGTACGACACAGAAGTATGAAGTCAATTACTACATGTTGTTCTTCTAGACTCAAAAAATGAAGAAAATGAAGGAAGGTATAGTGAAGAGCATTCTCTGACGATTTGGTTATGCGCTTGGATCAGTTACCTTTCGTAGCCGTAATTACCAGGTTATTGCTCATTGCATCGAAGTAAATTAGAGGAAGATATCTGAACTTTGTGCCTGTGTTTCCCCAGAGTAAAGGTGTTCTCCCCAGAGTAAAGGTGTTTGGATTACATCTCAACTCCTTCGGCTGCAACAGCTTCCTTCATAGTTTGAGCTGGACAATAATAACCTCAGGATCAGTGCTCAGAGGTTTGTGGCTAATTAGGTGGTTGTATAGTAATAATCCAGGCGCAGCATCGTTATTGTGGTTCTGGTTGCTTGTGACCTGCGGGTTAATAGCGTGGGAACCACTTTGTTGGGTGAGTGGGCTGAGCTTCTACATTGCATAGACAGTTTGTTTGAGTCGATTAATGAAAATCGATCAATTTGGTCGACAGCCAATTAAAACTATGTAGAAGCCAACTAAAAGTTTGAACTTTTCAAAAGGGCTACCCTGGCCCTAAAACCTTTCCGAACTTCCATTCCTTGTTGCACTTCTTTCTCTTCCTCTTTCTCTTTCGTTTTCTCTCTCTTTCTTTCTTTCTTTCTTTTTTCCTTCACTGAATATTTGAATAACTGACCTGACTTGTCCGAAATCGATTAATCGATTGTTTGTTACCAAGCATAATAGATCGTTAAGGCCCATACAGTACAACTAATCTCTAGCCTGACAGCGTTTGAGTGGCATGATAGCGTGGAAGCCAATTTGAAGTGTTGAGAAGTTCCCATATTATCCAAGCAACCTCCAAGTAAAAATCACTTCAATCTTCAGTTCGAAGATTTTTGTATATTGTAATGTAGCGACCCCTATTTTTCATTGAAATTTCTGAAAAAAAAGCAGAAAAAGAAAGAATGCAAATTCACCAGGCATTGTTCTCAACATTGCTGAATGTCTGGAATTTCAGAGATTACTAGACGGCATACCCGGCTTCGCTCGGGAGTTTTACTACGCCTGGCTTTTCACGCTCATGCGGATAATCAGGATACAAATATGTACCACCGAGCGAAAATGGAAAAAATTGATAAAATCAATAAATCGATACGCTCGCCCAAAACGGTTGTCATATTCTTGCTCAGCACATTGGAGAACCCCAGTAGACACGTCCTCGCCCGCCCCCGAGCGAAAATGGAAAAAATCGATAAAATCAATAAATCGATACCCTCGCCCAAATCGGTTGTCATATTCTTGCTCAGCACTTTGGAGAAGCCCAGTAGACATGTCCTCGCCCGCCCCCGAGCGAAAATGGAAAAAATCGATAAAATCAATGAATCGATACCCTCACCCAAAACGGTTGTCATATTCGTGTTCAGCGTATGAAGTAACCCCAGTAGGCATGTTTCTGCCAGTCCCTGGGCAAAAATAGCGAAAAATCAATAAAATCGATATAATCGATAACCTAATCGATAAGGTCAGGTCAGAAGTATCCTATAACCTCCGCCGTCCCGTCCTGGACCTGCATGCAAACTTTGGTCCGGATCGGTTCACTCTCCGCGATTTCTATTCGGAACATACATACAAACATACAAACATACAAACATACAAACTTTCACTTTTATATATACAGATTCGAAATCCTTTCAGTCATCACGTCACTGGAATTTTACACAGCTGCGAATGGTTAACTCTTGAGCTACATACATATGTTACCAGTAAGCGACATACGAACGATGGCCTGTCTTTCGTCATCGAATCAGAAGTTTCCTGAATTCCTTTCTTTGTGGAACAGGGCGGTAGACCATCCGAGAGATCCTCGCCAGCACCTACTACATGATGCTCTGAACAATGCACCCGATCTTCCCCTCTCGTCGACCAGGTGAGAACAATGCCGGGACCTTTTCGCTCTTACGTTCCCGGCGGATATCCTTTTCTCCCACAGGAAATCTACATTATCTCTCGCTGCGGTCTCATTTGATGTATTGTTCTGACAATATCGCCACTGGAAAGACGATGAAAACTCTTGACAAGTGACAATGACAAACAGTGTTATTGCTTATGGGAGGAAGCTTATAATGGATGTATCCGCTTCCTGACCGTCTCAAAAAAAATAAGATCCATGCGAGGGAACAACGCTCCGTAATGTTTCTTTATTCAATTACGCACTTGCCAAATGCAACCATGGCGATCCATATTTGCTTAACCAACAGAGGACAATTCACAGCACAACCTTAAAAGTGGTTCAGTCGAGGAAGAAATCGCTTTAGACAGCAATCAATGGAAAAGGCCTTTTCTCCTGGCACTTCAATTCCCACTATATATGTAGAGGATGTTAACATTAGCCCTTATGCATCTCTCGCTCGCAGTCTTCCCGTCCTTCTATGTATGTACCATTCTCTGGTAATCATCTATGCTATTTATCCGACTGGAAAATATTTATTTTCCCCTACAAAGCTGTGATTTCATTCAGATATATGGATTTATCCAGCTTCTACAATACCCTCGCGATCTTCGTTAAAAAATGACAATCGACGCGCGAAGTTGCGTTCTTTTCGTTCTATTGCCATAAATTACTTCAAACTAAGTATATTGGTAAGTAATATCGGTAGCAAAACTAGGGTAGATCGAACTTCAGTCTGATCTGGAAAAATCTCAGTTTTCAGCTCTAGCACAACATTCTATGTGTTCCTTTTTGCTACAATTTTGTCGCGCATCGCGCCGCTCGTCGCGTGAGACGTCGCGCCCCGTTCGCGACAAAATTCTCTAAAATAAGAAGTGCTTAAATTTCACAGTTCAACACGAGGTTTGAAGTTAAATCACTTACAGGGTGGTTCATCAGTTAGATCCCATGTCCTTTCTTCGTAAAACCTGGGCATGATTTGCTTGTAATATTGATTTTTATTTATGTGCCTCACAGGTTGTTATGGACACGTTTTATTTTGGCCTGACTTACCACGTGTTCCACGAATCTAGCGTAGATAGTCTTCCGCTCCAGCAAGAACACAATAGATACCGTTACTAGCGAGCGAACGAGAACCACTCAGCTCTACTGATGTTACTGTTGAGCTTAAGTAGTCTTTGTAATCTTATAGCTCGCACAATGATAGAAAAGGCATCAGATCACTGGTAATCGCTAAATGCTCATTTCTGCTGTTCATTCTGGGGTTCCGTTTGCAGATCCAGAACGCTTCTAGGGTCTTTCTAGCAGATGTTTGCGCTTCTAGGGCCAGGATAGTGCATTTTACGTTGAAATCAGCTCCGCCGTGATCTTCTTTTCTATGTTTCCCCAGTGGTGTTACTAAACTCTCCCGTTTTTTACTTGCCAAGTGTTCATTTACGCGTACATACAGCGGTCGACCGGTCTCTCCAATATATTGTGCATGACAAGCTATGACAAGCTTCTATTTCATAGATGACTCCCGTTTTTGCGCAATCCCCAGCTTTACCGTAAGGGCAAACAACACAGTTCTCCGATATGCAGGTTCTGTCGTACAGTCTGTTTCGGACTAACTGACGTTTGATGTTATCGTTGGGAATGTTGACTAGAACAACATCATCTTCAAGTTGGGCCCGAACGAGACATTGCCTGATTGTGTTGCTTATCTTATCTGTGATAAAGGGTAGGCATAGCGGAAGTTCACCAGCACGCGATTTAGTTGAACTAGTAGCGTGTGATGTTCTGATTCGTTTTGCCCTTGCTTGATAACCGTTACTGCGCAATATATTGGAGGCCTGTTCAAGAGACTCTTGCCGCTCTGCTTCGCCACTGCTGACACCGATAGCCGTTTTAATCATGTTGCAAACAACAGCGCGTTTTACGGCTGCCGGGTGAGCTGAAGAAGCGTGCACGATGATGTTCTTCGAACTCTCCTTTCGATACCACTTTACATGGACTACACCATTCGACATCTTGAGCTGTGTATTCAGGTAGGGGAGCCAACCTTCACGGGGTGTTTCTCTTGTTAACCTAATGTACTGCGACTGTTGATTGAGAATTCTGAAGCATTCATCCATTTCGTCCTGCGTAGAAGTCACAATACAACAGTCGTCGATGTAGCGGCAGTACATTAGTGGAAATCGTGACAGAATAGGCTCTTCTATCTTGCTCATGAAGCATATAGCCAGTACCGGAGCGAGCCTTTGACCCATTGCTAGACCACGTTGTTGACAAAAATATGTTCCCGACCATTTGAAGATGTTGCAGCTCAGGCATTCCTTGATTAGAATCATAGTTTGTCTTCGTGACAGTCCGTACATCTCTATACTTGCACAGCGCGAATCAAGCATTTCAGATAATGCCTGAAGCGCAGCATCGTTCGAAACGTTCGTGTAAAGAGATGTGACATCGAATGATTCCATAACGCAATTTTGATCGAAATTGGTATTGCGTAAGTGATCAAGGAATTGAGCTGTGTTCGCCAAATGAGTCCAAACGTGTTCATAACAACCTGTGAGGCACATAAGTAAAAATCAATGTTCATCAGTTAGTTATAATTCCGAGAATCGAGCTAGGTATTTGATGCACTGCAGTTTCACAAATTTATAGGATTGGAACGAAAAGAACGCAACTTCGCGCGTCGATTGTTCTTTTTTAACGAAGATCGCGAGGGTATGGTATGTTAAGAAGGAAAAGTTGGGAAAAACCATTTTCTCTTTTTCTTCAATAGCCAACAAAAGGCCTTCGATGCTCTTTGAAGGCATGAACCAAAAGAAAAGAATAGTCTTGACTTCTATGTACATAGTGCTGGCAAGACGTTTCTGGCCTCCGCTTGCATTTCATTTATCTCTCCACAATAAGAAATTACCATGGAGGGTGAAACCCTCTATGTTAGCTTGCAGTGTTTCGTGAGCTTTCGGTAACCCTTCTGAAAATTGGAAAAGCTGTGATGTTTATGTAGATCAAATGAATCGGAGATCAGTCAACAGCTATGCTCATGGTTTATTGTCAATCCTCCTAAAGAGCTGTTTTCCTGGAAACAACATCTAACGGAGATGTGACGTCCAGAGCATTCCAGGAGCCGTATCCAATATATTTGACCACGGGAGAGAAAACATAGCGGGTATATTTCCGTTCCCACTGCTTTTTATCCACTTTGCTATCCGATATATGTAACTCATCCATCTACGTGCTCATTTCTTGGCGCAAATGCGGTGTATCGGCGAGAGTCAACACAAAATGAAGAAGGAGTAGATCATGGATAGTTATCATGTGGAAATCCACCGGATAAAGATAACCTGCAGTGAAACGAGTGGGTTTGCATATCCGCGGATATGTTTTTATTGAATAGCGGGTTTTCGAAGCCACTGTAACATATCCGCTAGAGCATGTTTATCCGACTGGATAAAGTATATTGGATACTTGCCCAGAAGAGATACTGTTGCAATATCAACAGAAGTCGTTCTCAAGGGGTGCTAAGCGCTCCTGAACTGATCCTGCGCAACCCACTCGATCATACTCGAGTGCAAATAGCACGACAACGCTGTCTGATGCCTGTGATGACGTTTCCAGTGGCTCAGATAACCACTTAACCGACCGTTGTCGATCAGTTGTGTAATCCTTGCTTGCATGCTACCCAACTTGATGACTTGTTCCACATCTGTTCCTTCTTCTGCATTTTTGGGGGCGAACTGTTAACACGAAAAGGCGGAAGTGAAGTGAATATTCATTAGTTCATCAGTACGGATTCAATCACGTTTCACAGTTGTTGACGAAGACCGCGACAGCCCTCCTCAGGCCAGCTTCCCTGAACGAGCCAGCCGGACGGAACGCGCTCGGAGTCGCACCGTCAGCCGCAAGTTGCTGCGAAAGCAGCGAGTGGTACCTGGAACTTCTGATTTGGGTGTGTTCGGTTGCAAAGGAGCGGAGAAGACTCACCACTCTGGAGCACAGTGGATCTGGCAGCGTGGGAATCCAGAGGCAACAGTGAAGAAATCCGGACACTTTTCGTGACAGATTATAGCAACGAAGAGTTCCTGTAACGAATTCTTCCACCTATATAATCGTCACATGAGCTTACTCTCGGCCGATTACAGAAGTAGAAAGAAAACAGTTAAAGTGCAACAAATGCAACGATTGCTGCAATACAATTGGGGTAAACTATGAAAAAAAACTATTGAAAATCGTGAGAGGTTATAGCAACAAAATTTGAACGTTTTTGACAACATGGATCAAGGCAATGATCCAGTACTCCTTTGAAAGCATTATAGCCTACTGGTAACGAGTGATTTCTGCGACTTATATATTCTAGAGAATTCACGCCCACTCATCTCCACTAATGTAAGTGAGCCAGTACGAGAATTCGGGGTATCGGTGCTCAGTATTGTGTTTTACTACAACATTCTGCACCGCGCATGTGAACTCCGGGCGGCAATACAGAATTTTCCATACAGAAAAGAGATAATCAGTTTACTACAAAATTACAGTCAGCTACCTCGTTTATAAGCTCGGTGGCCCTCAAAGACCTGCGGCTGCATACACAATTGAGATTTCCCAGGGTAGACGTGCTTACGCTCCACAAACTTACCCATTCATTGACATGGGCCCAACTCGTTTACCCGGGGTAATTTCAACGTTGTGCACCCAGGCCCTGATTATGTCACGCTTCGCCTGTTCAACATAAATAGTACTCAGACGAGTAAGCTATAATACAACCTTTTCCGACGGATATCAAAATGTGTTTGATCATTCAAGTAAAAAACGGACCTCCAAAGTGTCGTCAACTGCAAACTTTCTCGAAAATTTGGCCCCAGATGGAAACCTGATCTGGACGTTCACGATTTCGCCTGTGACCGGTGGCTTGGTGATCTGCAGCCGCAGCTTCTCCCGTTCTGCTGCTATCGCCTGACGTAGAAGCAAATGAACATGGAAGAGTTACAGTTCTGGGAGCGAGGAAGGTCGTACCTTCCTCCTTGACTCAGTGTCGCTGATTCTCCTCCGCTCCTTCTCCTCGGCTTCCAGCTTTTCCTGCCGAGCTTTCTTCGCCGCGAGCATCTTGCGCTTGTCTCGTTCGGCGCTCTCACGATACTCGCGCTCTTGCTGTTCTTTTATTTGACGGTCTGCTATGAGCTTACTCCTTTGAAAACAATTGTGTTTTTTGTTGGTGGTGAAAAGAGTTATCAGAAATATTCCCCTTGTTTCCAGAACAAGGTCAGCTTAATCGACAGTTCCTCACCTTTGTTCTTGCAGTTCTTTTAGCTCACTCCTGGTAACATCCACAGCCTTCTGAAGCTTTTCCACGAGGTCCTTAGCGGCAACGAAGCCAGTGATCCTGCGCACCTTAATGGATACTTTTTGAAAGTCCGGAAACAGGTTTTAGGATCCGGAAACTGAGTTTGCCATCGCTGAGCCTTTTCATTGTCTTCTCCCAGAAATATGTAGTAGAACGGGCATAACTCACACGCCATTATGAGATGGACATTTATCGCAAGGATGAGTGGATACAAGATTTTACATGACGCAGATATCGAGAGAATTACAGATTGGGCAAATCGAGTGGATAACGAATAACGAATAAGTGTTCCAGGTATCCATTCCGAGCAGGGCTGACAGAGTGAGCCAGAGCTCTGAACGTTTATACCACAGTGCCCTCACAGTTAACCCCAGGTTATGCTCCGATTACGGTTTCCGCCCCACTTACCCCACCGTTAGCCCACCATTGTTATCACTCCCAGCGGAGCCCACTGGGGCGCATGCACGTGTAGGCAATACTCAGAAGTACCCTCGATGCCCACGGAAATCCCCAGGTTTCCCCATGGAGGCCCCCCATGTGGTCCACAGTGGGCCAACAAATAAGCCCTTCATTATCCTGCGGACGAAATTGTCGATGTCAACCGCTGGGTAATGATGGACTGTGGTACGAAAATTCAGAGAATGAAGCAAACATCCACGAAGAGCCTTTGCTGAAGTGAGTCCAAGTAACCTTGATAGATGCCAAGTACACAGTGATCAGCTCACACACCCTACCTAGCAATAGTAAGTATATTCTGCCACCATATTTGTGCTCAATGTCCACGGAAAGACATCAATTTGCATGGCATAGTGGGTGCCCCTAAGTCACAGACTTCGACCTCTTTGGGTAAAATTTTTTCTCGAGAGGAAAATTGTAGACAAAACGAGAAGTTTCCCGCTTCCTTCTATTTCACAGAAGTATCTCCAACTCCCATAAAAATTCAAAGTGCCATGCTCTATTTTTAGAGAAGTTGTGAAAGAAGAACCGAAAATTGCAATATTTTTGCTAGTTGTTGTATGTTCTGCGCTGTTGGTTGAATCCTGTCTTTTAGAGCAGTGCTCAAACAAGGGGCTGCAGCTGGGACATTGCACGTTGATAATGACTCGCAACGAGGAAAACGTAGTATTTTTCGATATATTTAAACAGTCATGTCTTATACAGAGCAAGTCGTGAATAAAGAGAAAATTTCTCACAGAAAACATGCGATTGTCCGCTCGTGGGCACATAACACTCATGAAGGGGAACTTGTACACGTGCAGGTTGTACGCAACTAAAAATTCTAATTTGAGTTAAATCCTTGAGTGGAGAGCTCCAATCTTGCTGCTGCAGTTTACACCAAACAGTACCGTACTTTCCTTCCTCGGAATCGCTTGCTACTCCCCATACGATCAGATGATTGTTCGAGACAAAAGTGTCAAACTCTCTCGAATTGAGCGTTTCGTGGATGAGCCTCGTTGAATCCTGCAAGAGGAACATTTCTCGTCTATGTGCTCATCATAAAAGTGCAGTGACTGACTCATTCAATTGACTCGATTTGACTTTCAAAGAGCGGCTTTTTGGATGGGTCAAAAAATCGGGTCAGTGTTAAGGCTGCGGGTATACTCCTCGAGGAGTATCTCAGACATTCGTGGGGGTGATGGGCAGGTAGGACCCCCATCGCCCCGCCCACTTTTTGAGTTGGGGGAGCGTATCTGGACGTCCAAGAAGAGCAGAGCGTGCTGCCCATAACCCCGGTCGTCCCCCCATCCGCCGGAACCCAATAATGAGCTCGGGGGAACAACTGCGAGGGCACGTGGGGGAACGTCCTTCGATTGTCGGGGGTAGGTGCCCCACGATTTTGGGTCCACCCCCAGGTACAACTGGGGGTGGACCCATTTCCACCTGCATTCCACCCCCACGAATGTCTGAGATACCACCTAACATCGCCGTCGCCGTACAGTGGGTAATTTCGAGCATCTAGCCAATCAAAATTATTTTCTGGAGAGACAGTGGATAAAATGCCTTACTCTTCAGTACATATACTCTGTTTACTTTGCTGCTTTGAAGCACTACACAGTACCCGTGAAAGCCAAGGTTTTAGGGCAGTTTCCATTATATCTGAAACCGAGCCAAAGCGCCGCTTCGCGGCGCTTTGACTCGGACCTGTGTGCCACGTTACCTCTCGGCCAACCAAACCCAAGAAAATCACTGCCATCCTCACGAAGCGCAGCTTCGTCGCGCTTCTCGGATGGCACTGATTTTCTGCGAGGTTGCATGCTATTATTCACCGCTGTAGAGGATTTTGCTTGTTATGTTCAAAATGAAATAGGCTCCCACATGATCCACTGCATTTGTATCCAAATGTGTACATATCCTACTACCAGCCTGATCGTCCGGCTAACGCCGGACTCTCAGGCTTCTTTTTGTGCTCGCTTCGCTCGCGTTCTTCCTATGACATCTCCCTCACACCATGCCGGCCATCCCACATTTAATAAAACCCCAGTTTTTCGCACCTTAAAGCTTCCTGGCTTCGAAGCACCTCTCCACAGCTGTGAAACAGTCAGCAGACGTCCTTCCACCTAATATGATGCTGTTCGACCCGTCTCCGAGGGTTACACCGCTTTTGAACGCCGGCGCACCCCTATCACTCTGCTGAACCCGTCTTTAGGCGTTCTCCCACTTTTGGACCCCGGCACATCCTTATCACACCATTGGACCCGTCTACAGGCGTTTCCCCATTTTTCGACGCCGGCGCACACTTATCACAACGTTGGACCCTTCTCCAGGCTTTTCTCTGCTTTCAGAAACCATCGCACCATTGCCACAGCAGTGGACCCTTTGCAAAGCGTTATCTACATTTGCAGACCCCGGCGCAGCCCTACTGCGGCAGTGCTTGCTCGCCCCTTATCCGTGGCCTTCTTCACCCTCCTGGCTCTTTCTCTGCGATTTGAAGGCAGCACCCGCGGAAATTTTCATGTTTGAGATTTCGCTGAATTTTGAGGTTATCAGAGACGGTGAACTCATAGGCAATAATCAAACAGCGCGAAACACGCCGGAAGACGGGAAACGAAGACGCTGTTTTGCATGAGTTCACAGCGCGGACGAGTTTTCCGCTGAGGGTATAAGCGCGTAACGCCACGAAATCCTGTGGATGGTGTGTATTTCATACACTACTCTACATATACTGCTCTACGCCATGCGCCGCAATAGCTCTAGGTGGTGCTTCGAGCCGGGGAAAACTCGTACAGGCGTGAACACGGCCAGGCGGGTTCACGACATCAGTTCGATTTTCTCTGCAGGTAAGCCTTTATTGTTTGTGTTCATTTCACATTTATGATGTGCTGAGTCTGTACTTCATCACCCGCACATCAGCTCAGAGTCGAGAATTTCCGCGGGTGCTGCCTTTAAAGACATCCCACCCATCTCTTCCCTTTTATACAGTCTGGGCTTATCTCATTCATTCCGACTGTGGTAAACACAACGGTCGGCCATCGAGAGAACTTAACATGTCTGAACATGACTAAAGTGCCCCGAAACACCTGCAAATAAAGGTAAAAATCAAAATTTACCACATTTCCGTACATAGCTCGACCGGGTGAGCACGATGGTGTCGTTAGTTTTTGGCGACAGGGCCTGGTTCTCGTGCACAGACACACACACATAAAGTGCCAATTAAGAAGAAGTAAGATGATCATGATCATGATAATTCTATTCCAGTGCGAATGATGTAGGTCTCATTCCATGCTGATGCGAATGATCACTGCGGTCGAGGCAGTGCTTGTTAAATCAATTGCACTTTCTTAGAGTTCAATCGGTATTCTGAATTCCGGATAATGAGGATTCTTAAAGGATGCTAGTAGTATTCACTGGTGCAGAAACGAAATTTCATTCGCATTTCGTGATGATTTTGTTAATCAGAGCACACCTTTCACTAACTCGAGCAACAGCGTCATTTCTTAATGGCAGATGATGAGTTCCTACGTGATCAACTTTGTGTGCCTTCGCGTCTACGACAGCTAAAAACCAACTTCTTGGTTTTGAACGCTGTTCTTCCCTTAAAACTGGTGCATCAATCAGAAAGTAGTGAGCTTATTGACTTGCAAATGTTGCAATTCACTCACAACACCTGGTTCGTTCTGGATTCAATCTCTCACTTTAGCGATGTTAAGTATATCGTACACCGATAGATACGTTTTTTAGTTAGCTTTCTTGACACAATTAGCCGTCTCGAGATCACTATGCTTTCCAAACAGTCCTTTCTCAGACATTCGTGGGGGTGATGGGCAGGTAGGACCCCCATCGCCCCGCCCACTTTTTGAGTTGAGGGAGCGTATCTGGCCGTCCAAGAAGAGCAGAGCGTGCTGCCCATAACCTCGATCGTCCCCCCATCCGCCGGAACCCAATAATGAGCTCGGTGGACAACTGTGAGGGCACATGGGGGAACGTCTTTCGATTGCCGGGGGTAGGTGCCCCACGATTTAGGGTCCACCCCCATGTACAACTGGGGGTGGACCCATTTCCACCTGAATTCCACCCCAACGAATGTCTGAGTTATGTTCATCCACTCCTGCACGCCATGAATGTTTATCCACAATAACCTCAGGAACTGACGTCGTTTTTTGTGCTTCTAATGTAACAGCACTTTTTCAGCCATGCTTCAAACAACTGAGCTAAATGCCGCGCAGCTAGAAATGACCCTCCCTCCTGTTTACATGATACCGTAATAGCAAGCATGATGCCGCCATCATACCCGTCCTACGTTCATTCCAAAAAGCACGACCGAATTTCGTGACACACAGACACATATTCACACAGACACACACACACATACAGACTAAGCGCGTTATTATAAGTCATCTTACTTCTTATTAATTGGCACTTCATGTGTGTGTGTGTGTGTGTGTGTGTGTGTGTGTGTGTGTGTGTG
>JARK01001380.1:1049497-1066253 GCA_000688135.1 Ancylostoma ceylanicum
TGAGACGCGTCCAACGGTCCTACACAAGCAAAGACGTCACTCCCCTCTTGCACAGCTGTGGGAAAGGCTCGAAGGTGCAGAAAAGGCGAGTTTTGATAAATGAGGAATGGCCGGCGTGGTGTGAGAGAGATGCCACATCAAAGCAATGCGAGCGAAGCGAGCGTCAGCCGGACGATCAGGCTGGTGATTACTTAATTGGCAGTTCATGTGTGTGTGCGTGCACGAGAACCAGCCATTATCGTCAAAAACAAACTGCACCGTCGTGTTCAGCGCGTCGAGTTATGTACGAAAAGGTTGCAAATTTCGACTCTTACCTTGATTTGCATGTGTTTTGGTACACTTTTCATCGCTTGGAACACCAACAGTTGTTTACTCCACAATGAAAATGAATGAGTCTCGGTGTTTATTGTTCTGTGTTTATCAGGTCATACATATGCAAGATATGATGAGGGTGGGTATGTTTTAGAGACAAGCGGAGGGAAAAGAAGGGCGGGAGACAGGATGGACGAATGGAGTTGGGTCTCGCGGTGTGATAAGGGTGCGCCGGCACTCATAAGTGGGAAAACGCCTGGAGCTGGGTCCCACGGTGTGATAAGGGTGCGCCCGCGCCCAGAAGTGGGGAAACGCTCTGATTCGGGACAAAGGATGCGATGAGGGTACGTCGGCGTCCAAAAATGGAAAAACATCTGGAGTCGGATCGAAAGGTGTGATAAGGGTGCGCCGGCGCTAACATGTGTAGAAGCGCTTGCAGCCAGGTCCAACGGTCCTGAACAAAATTGAGAGACGACACCCTACTGTTGCACAGCTTTGGATCCACAAAGCATGAGGTTGCGAAAAGCAGGAGTTTTGACAAAAGTAGAATGATCAGCATGGTGTGAAGATGATGTCATATATAGGCAACGCGAGCGAAGCGAGCAAGAAAAAAAGCCTGAAAGTCCGGCGTTAGCCGGACGATCAGGCTGGTATCTATATATTCAATCTCTGCAAAGCATTACAGGGTGCGCCATAAGTTCTTGCACACATTATTTAGTATGGCACAGCCGCTGGATTCAACGTCATGGCATGACCTCTATGGCGGTACTGAACCATCTCAATCATGACTAATAATAACGGGCTTATTCTGTGTGTAAGTGTGTAAGTGTGTGTGTGCGTGTCTGTGTGTCACGAAATTCATTCATCCTATAGTGAAGGATCACTAGGGCGGCTGTTGTACACCAATCATATCCCCAAGTGGTTTACCGTTCCTCAGCGGGTCCACCGCTGTGAAAGAGTACGCCGTCGCCCGAAGTGGGGGGAGCCGGGTACGCTGCTGTGAAAAGGGGACGACGGCCCCCAAAGTGGGGGAAGGCGGGTCCGCCGCTGCGATAAATGTACGCCGGCGCACAAAGTGGGGAAGACGGGTCCGCTGCTGTGATAAGGGTACTCCGGCGCTCAAAGTGGGGAAGACGTGTCCGCCGCTGTGATAAGGGTACGCCGGTGCCCAAAGTGAGGGGAGCCGGGTACGCCGCTGTGATAAGGGTACGGTGGCGCGCAAAGTGGGGAGACGTTTTGAAGTGGGTTTCACAGTGTGAGAGGGTGTGCCGGAATTCAGAGGTGTGGAATCGCTTGGAAAAATGAGGGAATGCACACATATGAGTCCAATCCTACGCGAAAACCCATCGCGTCTTTCTCTCCTACATGCTTTTCTTCCTTCCCTACACTACTTGCTCATCACTCTCTGTCCTTTCCATTCGTGTCTGAATGAGCCACCCCCTTCATTCTGTTTACATGCAGCAGTAGACTCTTATCACTTAGCTACCACAACAGCCAGCTAAACATAGATCATTCCAAGTGGTCATTTGCACTGAATCGGTTACATCCAAATGCTCACAGCCCCCTATCAAAGAAATTCACTTTGTGGAGATGAGAGAAGGCCTGGCGAATCTCAGGGAATTTCAGGAGAGCGTGTAAACTATTTGAGGGGGATATAGGTATTCCGCGAAAGGTTTTCAGGGTTTTCTTTGCATTCAATGTGAAGTATGCGAGCGAAGCGAGCATTAGTAGAAGTCTGGAAGTCCGGCGTCAGCCGGACGGCCAGACTGGTAGTAATTGAAAACACCTATCAGATAAGGGATATGTCTCCATTTGCTTCTGTAATAACTCAAAGTTGAGAGAGTAGGGAGCACCTCGCGGCGCGCTAGTGTATCTGGTATAAAACCTCTCGAAGCTTACGAGGGAAGGATACCAGATGTCCGTGGGATCTTAAAATGGGGTATGCCTCTTAGTGTATAGCTGACCATGCTGATCCCCGTTATGTTCTTTGTCGGCGCTCTCTGCCGCTGCAGAAACAGTTACGACGTTGTATGTGCAGTATATATGTGCAGTTTCTATTTCATCTACCGAAACCGTAAGAAAATGAAGTTGCTGTGCAAAATGGATGCAGAATTTGTTATCAGCAGTCTAGATGACCCTGTATGCAAAATTTCATGAAAGAATATGTTCATCTACACCCGATTTGCCTAAGTCGGATCCTTCATGAAAGTCTCATTGATCGCGTAGGTCAGGTGAGTGGTGGTGTAGTGGTAAGTGTCTCGCTCTTCAAGGAAGGAGTCCCGGGTTCAATCCCTGTAGCGGTTCAGCTTTTTGCATTTCTTCTCCACGTACAGTTTTCCATTGAGAATCTATTCTGTGCTATCTTATAACGTTTTTCGCTTGCAATGCCATGATCTGGAAGTGCGGGAGCTTTTTGAAGGATTCTCATTACCTCGTCTTTGTTAGCAGTGCGACTGGTAATGGTAGGTGTATGGTGCTTACGTGGCCAAAATTTTCAAGGATTTTTTATCGCTGAAACTCCCCATAGTAGGGTTATCTGAGGTGCTGAACACGAATATTGAACCCACTTTAAACCGCAACCTCATTTTTCTAGGGTTACGGTAAAAGCACTGTGACGAACCGAAATAAGTTGTCCACTTCGACATCCAAATGGTAGTGCCACTCAAAGTTATGATGACATTTGTGGTCAGCGCCTAAAATAACCCTTCCCTGCAAAATTTGGAAGGATTCTGCGAGGTGCCTAAACTTGCTTATGTCCACATATGTACGTCTCCCTTGATACGACTGGTACGAGTACTTCCATCTTTGGCAAACCGGCGTAAATGGGTATTCCTTCGGTGAAATTTTGCATATGGGGTTATTTGGACTGCTGATCACAGATTCTGTATCCACTTTGCATGGCAACGCTGTTTCCGTGCGGTTACGGTAGGTGGTTGTAGAAAGTCCATGTACGTATATACTGCACATGCAAGGTCATAACTTTTCCTGCAATGGCACAGAGCACAAATGGGGAACATATTACAGATCAGCTCCCAACTTCACATTGCTAGACATATCTCATTTCGAAATGCCACGGACATCTGGTATCCTTCCCTTGTTAGCTATATACCTCAGCAATATGATTCGAGTCCAAACTTATCATGACTTATAATAAAGCGCTTAGTCTGTCACGTGTGTGTGTGAGTGTGTGTGAAACGAAATTCCCTGATTGGTCAGTGGTAGTGACTGCATACCGTATTCTTCTGATATCAATCATTCCTTAGAATGGGAACGGGTATGGTGAGGTGCAGTCGATTCGAGTAGTCGGGAAGAGAACAACGAGTAGGTACGGGCAATAGGGGCGCCGACATCCAAGAGTGGGTAGGCGCAAGGAGACGGCTTCAACGATGTGATGAAATAGCGCCGGTGCCCAAAGTGGGGGAGACGGGTCCCGCTGCGATAAGGATGCGCCGGCGCCCAAAGTGGGGGGAGACCTGTCCACCGTTGTGATAAGGGTCAGCCGGGGCACGCAATCGATACGCATCATTTCCACTGCCATTATCGCCTATATCGCTGGTTCATTTCGACTTATTTTCTTAGATTTTAAACTGAAGTCTAGGGATGCCCTGTTTGGCAGATATGACAAACGGCCACAAGGGGAACTCTTCAGGAAATAAAACTAATTTTGTGTATAAAAATTGCAACGAGGTGCGCGATAGGGAGCTTCTGTGACCCGATAGTGTAGGAATTATCTGCGAGCCACAATTGTTGGTGCGTGTTGCTATTGAGACTTTTGTAGCAGCACATCTGACCAACCTGACTGTTAGGATCGTGGATGAAAACGATGAGAAGTCGAATGAGGCTTTTCGCTTCGCGTTGGGCCTAAACAAGCTCCGATTCTCAGTCATATCAGTGGACACAATTTCCTAACAGAGGAACTACACCAATTTAAGTTGCCAAGACAAGACCTACATGGTCAGAAAGCCTGTCATGATATTACAGGCTACTCGGAATTCCGGTGGAATTGTATGAACAGTGTATGCGAAACGACGAGTCCGCCCAAGCGGTCCACGTCACAGCCGGATCATTGGTTGATATCAGAAAGACAATGATGAAACGTGATACGCAGAGTAGATATGATGACGTGGAGTGCTGCAAGCGTGGCCGCCTCGACCGCTTGGGCGGACTCGTCGTTTCGGATAGACGGTACATACTGTCTCGTGTAAAGTGATGTTGATAATTGTGACCAGCTAATATCACGTACAGTACACGTGATGCTGCTCGGTCCTCACGTCTTGTGAAAAACCGAGCACGTGCGGGGTGGAACAGCAGCACGTGAGAGGTAGAACAGTGGCACGTGAGTGGACGAACCCAGCACGTGAGGGGTGGTACCAGGGGTTCGAACCCTGGGATCAAACCCCCGTTCGGCTGGGGTCGAACCCCACGAATACCTGAGTAGGTCTCATCTCGGCTTAGCAACCTAACTTCGTGCACTTTAGAACTGTCCTAGTGAATATAAGTCACTCAATAACTAGCGACACTAACGTCATCATACGAACCACTGAAGAAGTTCACAGTGTGCTGGCTGCCGATCGCGAACTTGTTCGCATAATCCGAGCGGAAACGAACGATATCCCTCCTAGCGTCCTTCGGCTTCTTTGGTGCTTCAGGAATTCTGAAGGCAGCGTTTCCTGACGGAGAGCGAGTTGAAGCCGATCGAGTATCGCGACGTGTTACTGGACGAGTTGTCTGTGCTGTAGCGCCTCGTCCGAAAATAGACGGAAACATGCTGCTGAGGCTGAAGTCTGTGGACATCAGCCCAGTAGTTTCGCCAGCTCTCTCACCAGTACCATTCATACTACTGATGGCTGTGCGCACATCAACGGCATCAAATTCTTCAGGAGGAGTTCTCAGCATTGATTCAGAGCTTATCCGTTGGGCTTCTGTCAAAACGGCAGTCAAAACATCCCAGTCGTTTGCCGTGACAAGGTCAGCGGACTTGGAAGTGATTGAATCATTCTGGGTCAAATCCAGGTCGACAGCTAGAACTGCCGATTGAAAGCTGGGTGCTGTGTGGAGCGCTTCCAAATCTCTGTTCAGCGTGCTTTGGTCGATAACTTGCGCAGAGGCAGGGACGTCCACAGCATCTGATCCTAAGTTGAATTGAACATCATCGCTTCGAGTTGTGTAGCTTGAAGCGAAACAGACCTTACCTGTGGACCTTTCATTAACCATAAGTTAGTCGAAGTATATGAACCAATCCGTTTTGGTTAATAACCAAAAATAAGTCGCCATGGCATCACGTCCTCGGGAGAAGTCATCAAATAAACAGCGTTATCAACAGCATCATGGAAGAACAACAGCTGCGGCCTACCGGTGTCAAGGAGCCATGTCTCGAAGGAAAACTCAGGCACTTTTAGAGGACCGCCCGAGCACCCCTTATTATCTTTGAGGACCGCCCGAACACCCCTTTTTATCTAAGCGGACCAGCCGCGGACCCATGCTTATCTGGACGGACCAGCCGCGCACCCCTTATTATCTTAGCGGACCAGCCGAGCTACTCAGACAATTGCAGGGGCAAATCCCGTTCCATCCGCGGGCCAATCCCCGACGAAAGGTTTGAACGAGGGAGCATTGCGGGCAAATTGCGGGCGGAACCGCGCATGATGCGGCCCAAACGGGCAATCGGGCCAATAGCGGACCGAATGCAGCATGAATCGGGCTGATGCACGACCGTCGGGGTTCAGCCCGCAATATGAAGAGTGTCGGGCATCGGCCCGCTTTTCACGGCCACTGACCGCCGAATGAAATCTCCAAAGAGATAATCTCCAAAGATCCCCGATAATTATCGGGCGGAAAGGACGGAACGCTCGTTCCGACCCTCGCCCCCCGCTCGTTCCGAACGGTATTTGCCGGGGTTTCGCCCCCGGAATTGTCTGAGTACCTAAATTGTGGGCGGAGCAACTGTGATAAGCAGTATCATCCCACGAAGACTTCACTGGTGTTTCATTCTTTCCGTTTGGATCTATGCAGACGCTGAAACCGTACATGATCGTCTACAACATAATTCTGCTCCTCCTTCGCATGAATGGACAGAATTTTCTTCTGGTTCAATGTGATGTGAGTCCTTGCTGTTCCGAACTTTAGGGATAACTTGCTACGATAACTTCAAAATCCTAAATTCTTGGTGGTTTAGGTTTGACGAGAGTGCAACTGCTAGAATCTCCATTTTGAACATTTCATTCTAAGTTTTTCCTTATTAGACTACCAAGCTTCAACAAACTGTAAGTTTCATTCAACGCCCACTGTGACCCTTGAGTAACCTTAGTCGGAAACATTCTCTCAACTCAAATTATTCTATTTAAGGGAAGAATGAGTCATGAGGCTCACACAGAGTGTCGGTCCAATTCATGGCTCACATAAGAAACAATAATGTAAGCGCATCCTCCACACATTTCCTTTCGAAAATCAAAACTTGCATCAATTTTGAACAGGGTTTCAGTGGCAAGCGAAAATGCGGACCGAGGAGAAGGACGTGTCAACATTCGATTCGACAGAGAATACTTCTGACTTTGGACTATTAGGATTTGCTGCTGACTTTGCTTGGTGTAAGAATTTGGAGAAGTTAAAGAAAAAAGTTGCGAAAAGGGCCCCTTCATTTGTGCATCGATCCAATATCATGTGAAATGTTGCAAACGGAAAAAAAACAAAATAAAATAAATTTGAAATTACAAATGTGATGTCACTGTACTACATAGCTTGCTTTCACAGTAGAATTCACTGGAGTGGGATGTAGAAACTACCGGAGCTATTCCGAGCTTCTCGAAAATGCCCGCCGCCCGTCAACTCAGACATTCGCTCGGGAGTCCCGCACTACAAAATGATGTCTCCCGCTCGAGGGTGAGCGGGAGACATCAAAAACTTTGAGTTTTTGTCCCGCAACATCCCGATTTTGTCCCGCAAGCTCCGGCGGGAGACCGGATTTTGTCCCGAAAATGATACCAGTATCATGGTGCGGGAGACCGGATTTTGTCCTGGAAACTGAAAAACGAAAGAAAACGAAATGCACGATGACCGCAACGCGTATGCGGTCCGTGGGCCAACACCGACCGCTACTAGCGGATTTCGCATCCGCGTCACGGCCGAGCGCGACGGCCTCCCACGCATCTCGCCTGGTCTTCACACTGGGCCACGGTCTTAACCGGGCCTCAGCAGGCCAGACGAGTCCCGTAGGACTCCTCTCCGCCGAAGCGGAGAGTAAACTGAAGCCTACCTGCAGAGTGAGGCCCTTATATACCCCTCATTTGATAAGGGTTACCACGTGGCAATAACAAACCCGCACCATTCTCGGGATAATCCCGCAACAAAACCAAAATGATGTCTCCCGCCGGAGCACCTGATTTTGTCCCGAAAGTGATAAGAAAGCTTTTTGTCAGGCGGGACTCCCGAGCGAATGTCTGAGAAATATTGGGTGCTCGGCTGGTCCGCTTCTGATCAGAAGCGGACCGCCCGCGCAACCAATTTCTTTCCAATTTTCATCCCTTACGCGGGCCGTCAAATTTAGGGTGCTCGGGCGGTCCTCTAAAAGTGCCTGAGAAGCCATCGGAGCAGCCTTCCACAAGGGTCCGCGACGTCTTCGCCGCAGGAATGGCCGCATGGCTTTCCGAAGTTTTCACCCTCAGCCTTCGACTTCTAACAAAATGATGTTTTATGGATCTTGAAGAGGAGAAGTTTTTTGGATCCTGAAGAGGAGATTTCCACCTTTTGGTCCACATTTTTGGGCTTAAAACAAATCGTACGATAATACATTCGTCAATGCAGAAGCAACGACTATGACTATATGCACCGTGAGAGCTCTTATCTCGACAGGAAATTAATACAAGCAAAAAAATAATAAAACACTTAGCACCATATTATACTGTTACATTCAAGGTCTCATCTACATAGTTTTTGCTGGTTATGGAAGCAAGGCATTGACATTGAATGCGTATGTGCGTATGTACCCTATACGTACAGTCCTTCTCAAAAAGATAGACGGATTGCGCGACTGCACCATCGTGGAACCTGAACGACAGGGAGCATGCTCTAAGTGAGAAGGTCAAATAGGTCCCGCCGCGATTCTGCAACCGTGACGCTGGAAAACCGCACGCGCAATCCGTCTATCTTTTCGGCAAGGACTGTAAGTGGAGGCGCGTGGGGCAGTGGTAAGAGGCTCGCTGCGCACGCACACGGTCGACGGTTCGTTCGCGCCCGTGGCCAACCAAGCCATCCATCCCTCCGAGGTCGGTGAAATGGTACTAGAGGAGCCTGGGAGGACGAAGTACCGACTTGGTTCATCGGGTGCCTCCGCAAGGGCGCATTCGTATTCAACGCCTCTACGATGCATCAGATGAAGTCCAATGGGTGGCGCATCCCGCATGACGGGACTGATCAACGCCGACCACTTTATCCTTCATCATCTATGGAAACAAAGCTGAAAAAGGTGGTTCCAACATTCAAATGCTTCTAGGCTCCCAGATTCGAAAACTGATTTTTAAATTTTGCTCTGGCTCACGGCTGCTTTATGGCTGTCACGTTTGCTGCCTTATTCTGGTTTTGTCAAGCTTCACTCTGAAAATTCCTCATACCTCATAAGGAGCTAACTTTGGAAAGCGCATATATCAGCTCAACATTAAGGCATCATCTGTGAAATATAAAGATAAAAAATGGGTTCTGCTCATTACTATTCGCATTCAAAATTTTTGTTTTTTTGGTTTTGGTTTTGTTTTGTTCGGGTTTTTTGTTTTTTTGTTTTGGTTTTGGTTTTTTGGCTTCTGTTTTGGTCTTTGGTTTTTTTGTTTCTTTTTTTGGTTTGTTTGTCGTTGTTTTGGTTTCGTTTTGGTTTTGCTTTTGTTTTGGTTTTGTTTTGGTTTTGGTCAGGTTAATTTTTTGCGCCGTATGTCAAAATCAGCGTTTTGGTCGGGAAAGCCGGCAAAGATTCTGACCATGTACCCACCTCCGCCCCCACTCCTTTTTGTTTTAACTTTGGAAAGCGCATATATCAGCTCAACATCATAAAGCCGGCAAAGATTCTGACCATGTACCCACCTCCGCCCCCACTCCTTTTTGTTTTAACTTTGGGAAGCGCATATATCCGCTCAACATTAAGGCATCATCTGTGAAATATAAAGATAAAAAATGGGTTCTGCTCATTACTATTCGCATTCAAAATTTTTGTTTTTTTGGTTTTGGTTTTGTTTTGTTCGGGTTTTTTGTTTTTTTGTTTTGGTTTTGGTTTTTTGGCTTCTGTTTTGGTCTTTGGCTTTTTTGTTTCTTTTTTTGGTTTGTTTGTCGTTGTTTTGGTTTCGTTTTGGTTTTGCTTTTGTTTTGGTTTTGTTTTGGTTTTGGTCAGGTTAATTTTTTGCGCCGTATGTCAAAATCAGCGTTTTGGTCGGGAAAGCCGGCAAAGATTCTGACCATGTACCCACCTCCGCCCCCACTCCGCCTCCGCCCCCACTCTGCCTCCGCCTCCTAACCCACCTGAGCTAGGGGTTTGATAGGGTTAATTTTTTGCGCCGTATGTCAAAATCAGCGTTTTGGTCGGGTTAATTTTTTGCGCCGTATGTCAAAATCAGCGTTACCTTTGGCCATTACCTTTGAGCAAATTGAACTCGGAAATTTTTACCCAACCGAGCCAGAGCTCCGCTTCGCGGCGCTCTGCCTCAAACCCGTAAGCCACTTCACCTTTGGGCGAATTGAACCCGGAAATTTTTACCCAACCGAGCCACAGCTCCGCTTCGCGGCGGTCTTCCTCGGACCCGTAAGCCACTTCACCTTTGGGCAAATTGAACACGGAAATTTTTACCCAACCGAGCCAGAGCGCCGCTTCGCGGCGTTCTGACTCGGACCCGTAAGCCACTTTACATTAGGGCAAATTGAACTNNGCTATCCGCCAAAATCTCGACTGACAGAAGGCAGAGTGCCTGTAAGAAACGAAGAGTGCATAGAGAGAGAGAGAGAGAGAGAGAGATACACCAGGTCTTGCTACTTGATTGTCAAGAAACACCAGGAATCGACTAGCTTCATCCATCGCAATTAAAAACTAGTGTGTCACCAAGTGAAACGGATCCTTTGAGTATTCGAGAGCTGAAGAATTGAGTATTGTTGAAGAACTCACAGGAATGAGGTAGATTTTCATGAGCATCATCATTTGAGGTGACATGCATGTGGTGATCCCGCTGGGTTTATATACCACCAGCACGGGACCAGACGTGTGATGTTTAGGGAAAATCAAGCTGTACCACTAGATTGGACAGTCGTAATGACATGAGAGCATGTAATAATGAATTGTTTACGGATGCAGATGTTCAAAAAAAAACTTCACTCCCAGAGCAGGACAAACTCCAATGTGGATGAAAGTAATCCCATGTCCAACAACATAATCTCGTAATTCCGCATAATGGAGACGGCATATTCTATTGTAAAATAAACAGTGTTATTGTTTACTTCACCGTTGAAACAAATTATAGCAGAAATTGTCCTACTCGAAATAGCAGTTACACTCTGTTCCGATAAAAGAGATTAGTTATGAAGTTCTGATTTCAGTTTTTGAACTACGACAGTTTAGACAGACAGCACACATTCTGCATATGCCTCTGGCAGCCCCACTACTGCACTGGAGAAAGTGTACGCCCTCTACAATTGAGGTGGTATTGCATAATGGAAGAATCGGGTAAGAGAGCAAGGAGAAGGAGAAGGGAAGGATTGGGAATTCTGTTAAACCATGAGTACGTTCGATCATCTAAGGTCGCTGAATCGAACCTGACCTATACTAACTCTAATACACAAATTCATCCAACAACGCCTCCGGCAAACAGTTCAAAAACAGTTCCATCAGAAAAGCGAATTTTTGAGAGAAACACTCCCACAACGAAGCCGAAAAACATCGCTACGTGAGCGCACAGAGAGTTAGTGAGAACCGCCAAAACAATCGCGAAAATTCAAAAATGAAAGAAGTAACTCTTATCGATTCATATTCATCCACTAACCTGGAAATCCTGCAGTATCAGCAATCAGCAAAACCGAGAAATCCAGAAACACCTACCCCATGTGTATCTCTACCAAGGAGACGGCGACATCAACGGTTGTTTCAATTCACCAATCGTCATTTAAACTGCAATTATGTTATCAACACAACATACATTAATAACAAAAATGAAGCACACAAAGCGGCTGTTTCGCCCTTGAAACCACAGACAGCCATAGTGAAAAGTCGGGGGAGGGCTCATCAGTGTGGTCGATGATCCCCGAAGCATACAGCGAATGGGAACAGAAGGAAATGGAACCCACAAAGACAAAAGCACGCGAAATAACTGCTAAAACAAGTGTAAATGAAACATGTGAAAATAATACCAAATTCTAGTTACGAACTAGTGAACACTTACCACGTTTGTTTTCCCGCGACAGCCATAAAGCCAATAGTAGTAATCTAAAATAAAATAATACAAAAACAAGGCTGTTTCGCCCTTGAAACCACAAACAGCCATAATGAAAATGTGCACAATCTCGGGGAGGGCTCATCAGTGTGGTCGATGTTCCCCGAACCTACGGATGCTCGACAGCATCACACCACGCAAAAAAGCGTCACGAAAACGACGAAGAAACAGCGAAACGCGTCGAAAATCAAGGCGAACGCGGAGATTTCGCAAAAGAACGGCGAAGAAATCGGAATGGAAGACGGAAAACAAGCATAAACCAAGAGGAACATGAACGAAAAACGAAAGGAAGCAATAGTAATCAATAGAGAATAGTGGAAGGCAAACATAAACCACGTAAAACCATGTTGGAGCACTAGAAATGGAATGACGTGACAAAAACGCGGAGAAAAATAGGCTTTCCGCATAATGCAAAAAGCAACACAAAACAGTGCGTTGAAATAATAGATAGTAAATACGGGGACACAATGTGATTAAATTAAAGAAGCAACTCACCCAAAAGTGAATGAAAACCAAGTTTCCTGGCCGCGATTCCACTAAGACGGATCCTATCTGGAATGAAATGGCGAGAAACACACGAAAAGACCTCAACATGCGTTGAAACGATAAGATCAAACGACCGACACACAAACAAGAAATGCCCACAAGCAATGGTGAAGAAGCGAAGAAATGCGACCGAAACCAACGAGTGATCACGAAAATTTCGCAATGCAATGACGAAATCGATATGCGCAACGAAAACGAACGGAATTCTACTGGCCAAAACAGAAAACCTATCAAACATCCACTAACACAAAGAGCAAAAGCAAACGAATAAGAACTTTGAAAAAAAAAACAGCAGAGAAAACACGAGAAACGCAAAGGAACGCACGCAAAACTGAAAACATGTTAGATCGCGGGAAATTTTCCCACACAATAGCAAACAAACAGACCAATAAAACACCATAATAGTAATATGCGATCATTTCAAAACATAAACGCGACTAAATGACAAGAAACAACCCACCTGAAAGCAATGGGAGATCGCCAATTGTCCAGGAAATCGCCGCGAATCGAGTCAAACTGAAAATAATACTCGAAAAACACGACCAAACGCGAACGAAAACAATACGCTAGGGCCAAAATGAAGTCGAACAGCCATAACGCTTAGCCTTAGACTAACGCTTATGCGTAGGCTTAGGCCAACACCAAGGCTAAGCCTAACAATTACGCTTAGCCTTGAGTTTCAACAAAAAACGCTTCCAAACACTTACCTCTGAGGCTTCCTCGGCGCCATTTTCACCCAGAATATCGACGAACAGGCTAACGAATCCTTTAAATCCTTTAGTAATGCACCAGAGATGAAAATTACAGCACGAATTCGTTAACGCACGTCCGCGTCCTATACGTTAAGGAATGCACGGCAAACCACGCCTGAAAGCGAAACCAGTCAATAAAATCGATAGATCGAAACTTTTGAGCAAAACGCATATTGGCTTCGTGTTCAGCGCATGCGAAAACCCACTAAACACCGCTACACCTCACAAAACGCCACAATACGGGAAGTCAATATTATCGATTTTATCGATTTACTGGAAAGGGAACGTACTAATCTGCAGAAGCCCCTTATGAAAACGCACTGAAAAAGCGCCTTTTCCCTCACCTATCTCGGAAAGGGAAAAGCGGTGGAAAGTAAGTTAAAATATAATCTCTCTAGAATATGCGCGTTTTTCGCATCGACAAGGTTGATCGAGAGCAAATCGACCACGCTGAATCCGATAGTGTGGTCCTCGGTGGGCTATCTTATCATCTTCTGCAGGACTTAGGAGGACCAGCGATGAAATTCACCATAGCTCGGCTCCAAGTGAACCGATCCGGCTGAAATTTCATATCTGCATATGATTGCCTGTCCAACACACAATAGCAGAATTTAATCCCGATTCGACAATTAATAAAGAGGGTCGTAATAGAAACGCAGCATTCTACTGCACGCAGTACCCCGGATAGACCACGCCCATCCGGAGATTGCACATCAAAACAAGCGCACGTATGGTGGTATCTTGTTTTTAGAAATGGATTGGAGGTCATATGACCAGCGACAGCGATGACATCACCGGCAAACCAGTTTTGAGTCCATGATAAAAGAATTGACTGAGCATTTTTGGGAAAACGTCCAAACTAGCGAAACCCAACTGCCTAACCCAGACCATCTTCGATCACTCTATCACACCCACCAGGTGACATATCTGGGTAAGAACTTGCGAAATCCGAATGTGTTTCTATAGGGCGTCGTACGGTGTGAATGAATTGTTGAGGTATAATACTGCTCTATACATTGCAGTGCGTGAAAACTGTGAACACTGCTTCATCCTTTGGCTGCGAGACAGCCAGCGGAGACACGAGTCACCCATTGTGCGAGGTTGACAAAAGTGAAGGTCTCCGGAGGGCCTGGGCCGGTTCAGCAAAGATCTGACTCCAGTGACTACCTAAACTCGTTGAGCCCTCTGACGTCTGCGCGTCTTCCTACAACATTGTCTATGCGCTGCCGTAGTACTCAAAAGATACACATGATTCGGCATCTTCCTTTCGGGCGGCGATTCCAGGCTGCTGTCTTTTTTTTAGCTCCGGTTCATTCACTTATTTTGTAAACTGCTGTCTCCTTTTCTTATTATTTAGAACTTTTCTGACTTCCTCTCTTTAATTGGCTCTTTCTACTTGCGAACTGAACTTTTTCGTCCTAACCGCGTCGCTTTTTGGACATTTCTCCTTGTTACCTTTTCTGCTGCCTGTTTTCGGTGTGCGTACCCACCTTCGATTGGGGGTAGATCAAAACCTACAGTATGCCAGTATCAAAATCTACTCGCGCAAGCAAAGGCAAATCAACCAGTAGCAGCTCTCAAAGCGCACCCGCTCTTCAAACAACTGGAAGAATGCCTGACGAAATCGACTTCAGCCAGTTTTCAGTTCAAGAGAAGTCATAAAGGACCGCAGTCACGATCCCATCGTAGAGGCTGCGGTTCAAACGTTAGTTGCAAAAATCCCCGTTGAGTTCGCCAAGTGTGCTGAAGCTGAGACTCGCGCGCGCACCATAGTAATAAGTGGACTTGAAGATGGGCGGATGGGGGCTTGCTCCCCTCGCAACATCAAGCAGACGTTGAGGGCAAGGTTACCAAAATTCTCGACGTTCTTGGGGTCCAATGTCGCCCTTCTGACGTTTTCCGAATGGGAAAACTAGACCGCTCACGACCACGTCTGGTTAGAGTGGTGCTCCCCTCAGTTCACCACTAGCGTCTGGCTCTTGCTAATGCTCGACAACTGCGCTCAACCGGCTTCGCTATTGTGTATGTGAGAAGAAGTATGAGTGAGTTGGTGGTGTGCTATTCTGCTCCGTTTAATGCACAGCGTAAAAATTGTAAACACTGTCTCACCCGTAGGCCGCGAGACCGCCAGTGGAGACATGAGTCACCCAATGTGCGGGCCTCGTTGCCAATCAAATGCCAAGAGAGGTACCGCGAAGATTCAGATCCACCTAGCTCTCTAAATCGCTTAGCCCGCTAAAAGCTGCGCATCTCTCCTCAGTATTGTCATTCGTTGCATCACGTGCCGGGATAGGCCAAAATACCCAAGGATTTCGCAAGACTTTAGCGTCTGACCCTCGAAAAATCTGTACCCTCACCAGTATANGCAAGACTTTAGCGTCTGACCCTCGAAAAATCTGTACCCTCACCAGTATATGTGCTGACTTGACCATCAGCACCTTAGGCGCCGCGCGCAGATCAAAACCCATCAATACATTCAAATTCAAATCAACGCGCCAAAGAGAAAAACGCGCGCGAATCAGAAGTATTTAAACCGGACCATCGCTGAGCCAACGACACTCGTTTGGACTTCACCTACCTTTTTTCGATTACGCTCTCCTTCAGATGAAGAAAAACCTTCAATGCTGTATTATGGTCGTGCACTATGTATCTTTGTACTTTTTACTTGTTTGTTTATATCGTTGTTGATTCGTATTGTTCGTGTTTAAATGTTCTAATAAAGGTTTAATTACCCAAGTTTGAGGTATTCCGCTGCGGGTTACCATCCCAGTTGTGTCGGTTATTCGTTGCTATCTTTGTGCTGCTCTGTAGAAAGTCCCGCGTGGCAGAAGAGGGTTAGTTTATCCGTTTTCATAGAAGTGACAGAGACAGCACAAACTGGTGCATCGGCCAATTTTTTAACTGGGCCGACTTCTGGATACAGACAAAGCTAATCGATACACTATAGCTATCGACTTTTACACATACACGCGCACACTACCATCATCGATCTTTTCCTTTCCAAGGTGTGGTCAACATTCACCGTTAGCCCACACAAGATAATCTGTTGCGTGAAACACAAATCAATCCGCGCACAAAGGCACGTCGAAACATTTCGTTTGGAGTCTCGTAAAGCACAAGCAAAAAGGTACGACAGCTACCGAAGTGTTTTCGCTTTTACAGACGTACATTTTTGCTTACATTCCTTTTTCCTTTTCAATTGCTACCTTCTTTCATTTTTTACATTTCGTTTTGTTGCAGTTGTTGTTGTTCATTCCAACAAAAATCAATACAACAACACATCACCCACGCCAACACAATAAGGTAGCATACACTTGCCAGCGCACTAATAATACAACGCCACTGTGTTCATTTAGTCCCACACCCGGCTGAATCCAAGTCAAGTACGCGCGCATCGATTGCACAGCAAAGTGATCAACGTACAGTGGGCGTCAATGGCGGTGACCCGTCTGCGGCCTCGAACAGAACGCGGCGTGACCGCGCCGCTCGAGCAAGAATCCTCTCCGGGACATCAAATCATATGGTTTTCTTGATGGTCAGTTAGTTTTCTTATTAGTTATCATCAAATATGATGAACAACTATCAAGAAACCCCAGATAAGCCACTGTGGCGATGATTCTAGCGTGAGCGGCGCGGTCGCGCCGCGTTCTGTTCGAGGCCGCAGACGGGTCACCGCCATTGACGCCTACTGTA
>JARK01001380.1:1068794-1097026 GCA_000688135.1 Ancylostoma ceylanicum
CGAGCCCAAGAAGCACTGAACAAGAAGCCACATATACCACCACCACCACCACCACCACCACCACCACCACAGCCAAAGACGAGTACAGGACGTCCAATATCCCAATGCATCTACTGCAAAGGGACGTCACATCGCTCAGCAGAATACAGGAAAGTACCAGAGTCTGAGAGGAAAGCATTCCTCGTCAGGAATCAGTTGTAAATCAAATGTGGCAGAGCCAACCACAGGGTGACCGACTGTAGGAGCGAGGGATGCCGCAGATGTAGTCAAAAACACCATTCCTCTTACCCATGTCGAAGCAGCCAAGCAGGCACGATCCCATCCACTCAGCAAACCCAATCCAGAGCCTTTGTTAGGCGAGAACAGCCAAGGCCGCAACAAACACATACCCAACCGCAACCCAGACTTCAACCAACCACGGGACAAGCCAGGCTCAAAGGCACGTGGCAAAACACACCTCGACAGGCATTCCAAAACATCGTAACCTCTGAGGAGGAGCAAGAACCAGAGACCCTGGAGAGTAATGTAAACCATATAGCAAATACAAATCACTCACCAAAAACATTACTACTCACGGGTACAGCAACTATTCTAAGTCCAGGAGGTCCAAAGCAGGTGAAAGTTCTCATGGACACTGGGTCAGAGTTGTCGTTCATTGACGAGAAATTGGTCAATGATCTAAACCTACCAATCACGGGATCAGCAAAGCTTCGACTCAAAACGTTTGGCTCAAACACTCCTTTGGACAAAGAGCACAGGATAGTGAAGGTGACTCTCCTCGACAAAGAAGGAGGAGCTCACAACTACGAAGTGTTCGACTCGACCATAATCGCAAGCACAAGTTCAAAAACACATCTCACCAAAGAAGACTGGGACTATGTCAGTCAAAATCACCTAGTCTTAGCAAACGGTGCAGATAATGAATCCCCACAACTACTGATTGGTTGTGATCACCTTTGGGAGCTAGTAGAGGGAAAGAATTGCAAGCTTCCATCCGGACTACACCTCATCACTACCAAATTTGGGTTGCATCGTGTCTGGACGAATGTCAAATGTAGAAGCCCAAACTCCAGCACTACAACAGACGATGCTCACTCAAAACGATATGGACACATGGGACCGGTACTGGTCTATCGAATCCTCGGGGACGAACGAATACACAGGACCCGAGAAGGATGAGAAGAGAATGCTCGACGAAAAAATTTCGAGACGCTTCAAGGAAACCGTAGTCAAGAAACCCGATGGCTACTATGTGAGGTTGCCTTGGAAAGAGAACTTCAACACACTTCCACAAAATAAAGAAATGGCGACAGCACGTCTCCGCAGTTTGTTGAAGCAATACCCACCTGAGCAATTGGCAGAAATAGTAAACACGTTCCGCGAGCAACTTCATCAAGGTATTATCGAGGAGATACCACGAACCAACAGACTTTCCACCAGGGGGAGAACGATCCACTACCTCTCCTACCACGTAGTATACACTCCGGAGAAGAGAACCACTCCGAAACGCATTGTTTTCGATGCATCGGCGCACCCGAAGGGTCGACCAGCTCTTAATGATGTCCTTCATCAAGGACCTCTCATGCTACCGAACATTTGCGGAGTACTGATGAGATTCCGCATCGGTACTATAGCGACTATTGCCGACATCGAAAAGGCCTTCCTCCAAGTCCGCTTACACGAGGGCGACAGGGATGCCACAAGATTCCTGTGGGTCCGTGACTTAACTCAACCTCCCAGTGAAAACAACCTAGTTGTATACCGCTTCACAAGAGTGACGTTCGGGTTGAATTCGTCACCATTCCTGCTCGCAGCTACAATACACTTCCACCTTGAGTCATCGCCGTTCAACAGCACAATTGCAGAGCAACTCAAGGATAATCTCTATGTTGATAATCTTGTGATGACGGCTGAATCAAGAGAAGAAGCGATGAAGCAGTACAGAGAAACGAAGGAGATATTCAATTCATTGGAGATGAACATGCGGGAATTTACATCCAGTGATGAGACCGTCAGAAACCATTTTGACGAAAAGGACCGCTCGAGCTCTCTCCAAGTCAAGGTTCTAGGTATTGGATGGAAGGCAAATACAGATACACTTACCATCAAGTGCACAATACGTTCAGTGAAAAAGATTACCAAACGGAACGTTCTACACATAAATGCATCAATTTTCGATCCACTGGGCTGGCTGACACCGCTCACCATCAGGAGTAAAGTGTTCTTCCAAAGCCTATGGAATAAAGGCTACAACTGGGACCAGCCGCTACGTGAAGAAGACGCCGAACAGTGGAAAAAACTCTGCGACTCCATCGCAGGTTTTCAGAAAGAGTTACCAAGGAAGTTAGTGAAAAAATACTCGGAACAAAACCTTTTCAAATTCACGGATGCAAGCACAATGGCCACGGCCTGCGTATACATTGGAAACAACGGAGTCCAACAGTTGCTGATTGCAAAAACGAAACTACCTTCAATCAAGGGAGCACACACCATTCCAAAATTGGAGATGAACGCGTTGACAATCGGAGCAAGGCTCGCCCGAACAACTTACACGGAGCTCAAAAAGATCGTCACAATCAGCAACATCTACCTATTCACAGACTCAGAAATCACTCTAAACTGGGTGAAAAATAAAGAAACAGCGAAAGAAAAAGGTGTTCTAGTCTCAAATCGAGTGAAGGAAATCTACAACATCGCAAAAGCACTGATCAAGGAATCAGAGTCAAACTCGGTTACGTCAATACAAGGGAAAACCCAGCAGATTGCGCCACCAGAGGCCTCTCTTCAGAAGAATTCAAACATCACTTCTGGTGGGAAGGTCCGGAATTCATTCGACTTGCGGAAAATCGGTGGCCACTGGAAACGAAAATCTTCCCTCTAAATGACGAAACTGTGGAGTCACTTCAGGTGAACCTTGTAAGCTCGATCACCACTTCGCTAGAAAAATGTAGCTCACTAACGTCGGCGAAGCGAAGAATGGCCTGGGTACTAAAGTTCATTCACAATACTTCACGAAATTTGCCTTCGGAAACGAAGCAGAGAATCTCGAAGAAAGTAGCCAAATTTGGAGAACCCATTGAGGGAGCGATTACAGCGACGGATATGCGTAACGCTCAGCATGTGATCACGCTACTACACCAATCTCAATATTCAGAAGCCATAACATCCGCCACACACAGGAAATTAAATCTGAAACAGGACGAGGATGGCATATGGAGATGTTGGGGAAGACTGGGGAAAAGCTTCTTGCCATTTGGTGCGAAAAACCCTATCTTCATAGCTCCCAACTCCCATCTCGCACAGCTGATCATTCTACAAGCACATGGACAGCTTCACAGATCAACATCGAACACAATCGCTGAGGTTCGAAGGAAGTTCTGGATACCAAAATTGAGGCAACAAGTCAAGATGATGCTAAGAAAATGTGTGCCATGCCAACGCTTCAATAATTTGCCGTTTCGGTATCCACCCATGTCAGATCTACCTACCACTCGAGTCGTCCAAGCTAGGCCGTTTTGTCACATCGGCCTTGACTTGTTCGGACCATTGAAAACGAAATGTGCAGGGGAACTCCATAGGAAAACATACGGATGCATATTCACATGCATGACGACAAGAATGATACACCTCGAGCTAATGAAAGATGCGTCAGTAGGCTCATTTCTAAATGCCATACGCAGATTCATTGCTCGGAGAGGCGTTCCAAAGTCAATAACAAGCGATAATGCCCCCACATTCATTCTAACAGGACACATAATGAACGAAACGCCAACTGATCCAGACGAAGAAATACAATCGTTCATGGCGAAGACGCACATACACTGGCATACGATCACCCCTTACGCCCCATGGCAAGGAGGATTTTACGAAAGACTGATAAAAGATATCAAGCGCTCGATGCAAAAAGCTCTAGGGAAAAAATCGGTCGACGGCTCTAGGGAAAAAATCGGTCGACGAAGATACTCTTTCAACGATTCTGACAGAAGTCGAGAGTTGTTTGAATTCCAGGCCACTCACGTAACAAGAAGACGACATTCGCGACATCGTTCCGCTGACACCAATAGACTTTTTGCAAAACCACCTCACGCTAACCCACGAAATTGCGACGGAAGGAGTCGATACACAAGATCCAGACTATCACACACCCGCAGAAACTGCGCAAATAAGGACGCGCTTTGAAGCAGTACCAGCGCTGAAAAAATCGTGTGAAATCGTCAATAAGTTCTGGAAAGCGTGGAACGATAGTTACCTCACATCCCTGCGCGAACAGCACCAAAAATACTTGAGTCAAGGTCGCAGTACTCCTCTCATTCCTAAGCTGGGACAGGTAATTCTGTTACAAGAATCCCTCCAACCCAGGAATAAGTGGAAACTAGGGCGTATCACAGCAATCCCGCAGACGCAAGAGGGTGCAATAAGGCAAGTAGAAGTCACGCTAGCGAACAAAACAGTTCTGAAAAGGCCAGTTAACATACTTGTTCCTCTTGAAATACCCGACGGGAGCCAGCGCATAACTCTTTCGAATCCAGCGAATCTAGGGTCACGAAACCACTTTCCACAAAGCAGTCCGGAAGTACGACCCCTAGCTAGGCAAACTGACATCGAATCGTCTAGGGGGAACGAGCTAAACACACCCGAAAATGCCCCACTAGTAGAAAATATGCCTGAGAACTCACCAACCCAATCTCGTACTAAGTCAGGGGCACCCGAAAATTCAAAGTATAACTTTCGTAGAAGACCCAGCCAAGTTTATTGTCTCTATAATGACAACGAGTATGAGGTCTACACAATTAGTTGTTCTCAAATACAAGAAAAACAAGTTTGTCATTTCAGAATGCACACATCCGAAGCCGCAAAGCAGTGGCCCGTAGTAAACCCTCTTCAGCAGATATCCGCTGAAGAAATGGTCAGCTTAGCATCATTCTCATATGATAGGTATCAGACGATATCCAGATCGGTTCGATCGATATGATAAGCAAGCAAATCATTTGCTGGTCTTCGTTCTCTTTCTCTTTCTGGTATTCTTCCTGTTTGTTCTCGCTATTGAAGATACCAATGTCTCTTGAGTAAACGCCTGGACACGGGTCCAACGGTGTGATAAGGGTGCGCCGGCTTCCGATAGTGGCTGCAACGCCCAGAAATGGATCCAACTGTGAGGTAAGGGTGCGCCAGCGTCCAAAACTGGGGACACACCTGGATACGTGTCGTGTGATACGTGTGATAAGAGTGCGACGGGGTCCAATGGTGGTTGAAACGTCTGGAGATGGGGCCAGCGGTGGGGTAAGGTTGCGCCCGCGTCGAAAATTGGGGAAACGCTTGGACACGGGTCCAACGATGGGATAAGGGTGCGCCGGCGTCGAAAAGAGGGAAAACGCCTACAGACGGGCGCAACGATGGGATAAGGGTCCACTGGCGTCGAAAAGGGGAGAAACTCCTGCAAACGGGCGCAACGATGGGATAAGGATGGGGCCGCAACGATGGGGCGGCGTCCTAAGTGGGGCGGGGGGACGGGGAGATGGGTCAACTGCTATGACAAGAACGCTCCGGCGTTGAAAATTGAGGAAACGGCTGGAGATGGGTCTAACGGTGGGTAAATGTGCGTCACCGTTTGAAAGTGGGTAACCGCTTGCTAACCGCTCGATAGATATAGAAAAGATGCGCCCGTGCAAAGTAGCGAGAAAATGTTCTTAATCATTTATTTTTGTCCTATTTATCCTCTGGCGCCTAAATACAGTGAGAAAATACCAAATGCCGAGCCTCAGCAGTGACCATTATACCACCCATTTCATTCTGCCCACATCACGTCCCCTCCTGCGTGTTCTACCCTCATTTGTATCTGAGCACACCGCACAGTCCTCTTTTATTTTCAAGCTGATTGTTATCATTGTATCACTCACAACAAACATAGAATGATAAATCTTCAAGCTGATTGTTATCATTGTATCACTCACAACAAACATAGAATGATAAACCATTCCCCGTGTTCATTCCAGGTTGAACCGGTTACATATACTCTGAACTTTCACATCACGGTGGGCCCATCGTTATCCCATGGTTGATATTCGGCATGTCAACCGTGGGCAAATGGAGGGGCCACCATGGGCCATTGGTAGGCCCACCGTGGGGCAGCCGTGGGACTTCCGTGGGAAAACCAGAGGATTTCCGTAAGGAAAACGATGGATTTCCGTGGCAAAACCAAGATTTTCCGGGATTATTTCCAGTAGATCTTACGAGTAAATCGGAATGGTTGCGGGTTGCGAGGCAGGCCAAGGATTTCCGGGTCCATTCTCTGATGAAGCTCCGAGGGACCCGGAGTCCCCGATCTCCGACGCAAATAAGGCCCTGTGGACCCGCAATGGGCTGTCCGAGGTGACCCAGGTCTCTGGTGCACGTTGGCACTACTTCCCAGGATTTGATGCCGTGTCCATGTCCAGTCAGGTTCTTCAATCCACTCTTGGAGAACATTGTTCACAAAGGGTGCCCCAACCCAGTGCTCCGTACTCCAGCCGTGTTTATATTTCATATTAACACGAGAGAAACCCAACGCAGACAAAAACGAATTTCGTATCCATCTTCCACCATATCATCTTGTATGGCTACAGCAGGACGAATGCGGTCATTGGTAATAAGTAACATCATGCTATGGTGATTTGTACATACACTAGTCTGGCAGTCCAGCGAACACCGGTCTTCCACACTTCCACTGATGCTCGCTTCGATCGCATACTTCACAATGAATGCAAAAAGAATCCTGAAAACCTTTCGCGAGATACCTATATCTCTCGCAAACAGTTTCAACGCTCTCCAGAAATTTGCTCAAATCCGCAAGGGGTGGTCTTCTCTCATTTCCGCAGAGTAATATTCTTTGGTAGGCCCTAGGAGCTAACGAGGGAAGGATACCAGATGTCCGTGGAGTCTTAGAATGGGATACTCCTTGTGGTGTGAAGCTGACCATGCTGATCAACGTTATGTTCTTTGTCGGCGCTCAATGCCGCTGCAGAAACAGTTACGACGTTGTATGTGCAGTATATAAATGCAGTTTCTACTTTCATCTACCAAAACCGTAACAAAATGAAGTTGCCGTGCAAAATGGATGCAGAATTTGTTATCAGCAGTCCAAACAACCCTGTGTGCAAAACTTCATGTGAAAATAAATCCATCTACAACCGTTTTGCCGAAGTCGGATCATTCATGAAAGTTTCATTGATCACGTAGGTCAGGTGAGCTGTGGTGTAGTGGTAAGTGTCTCGCACTTCAAGGAAACATTCCAAGGTTCAATCACTGCAGCAGTTCAGACTTTTGCATTTCTATTCCACGTGCTGTTTTGCTTTGAGAATCTATTCTATGCTATTTTATAACGTTTTTCACTTATAATTCCATGATCTGAAAATGCGGGAGCTTTTTGAAGGATTCTCATTACCTCATCTTCACTAGCAGTGCAACTGCTAATGGTAAGTGTATGATGCTTACGTGGCCCAAATTTTCAAGGATTTTTTTACGCCGAAACTCTTTATTGCAGGGGTTATCTGAGGTGCTGAACACGAATATCGTACCCATTTTGAACCACAACCCCATTTTCTAGGGTAGAAGCACTGTGGCGAGCCGAAATAAGTTGTCCATTTCGGCATCTAAATGGTCGTGCCACTCAAAGTTATGTTGACATTTGTGGTCAGCGCCTAAAATTACCCTTCTCTGCAAAATTTGGAAGGATTCTGCGGTGCCTAAACTTGCTTACGCCCACATATGTATATCTCCCTTGATACGACAGGTACGAGTACTTCCATCTTTGACAAACCGGAGTAAACGGGTAATTCTTCGGTGAAATTTTGCATATGGGGTTATTTGGACTGTTGATCACAGATTCTATATCCATTCTCCATGGCAACGTTGTTTCCGTGTGGTCACGGTAGATGGTTATAGAAAGTCTATGTACGTATACACTGCACATGCAAGGTCATAACTTTTCCTGCAATGGCACTGAGCACAAATGGAGAACATTTTACAGATCAGCATTGACAACTTCACATTGCTAGGCATATCTCATTTCGAAATGCCACGGGCATCTGGTATCCTTTCCTTGTAAGAATATTCGAATGTAACCGATCCAATGCAGGTGGTCACTTAGAATGATCTATGTTTAGCTGGCTGTTGTGGTAATTCAAGTGATAAGGGTCTATCGGTGTATGTGAACTGAAAGGAGGTGGTTCATTCAGACACGAATGGAAAGGACAGAGAGTGAAATAAGGAGCAAGTAGGTGTAGGGGAGAAGGGAAACATGTAGTAGCGAAGGCCGCAATGGATTTTTGCGTAGGATTAGACCCGTCTTTTGCAGTTCTTCATTTTTCCAAGCGGTCTCACATCTCTGATTCCCGGCACACCGTTTCACACCATGGAACCCCCTTAGAGCTTTTCCCCACTTTGGGCGCCGGCGCACCCTTATCCCACCATTGGACCCGTTCACAAGCGTTTCCCCAATTTTCGACGCCGGCGCACCCTTATCACAACGATGGACCCGTCTGCAGGTGTTTCCCCAATTTTCGACGCCGGCGCAACCTTATCCCACCGTTGGACCCGTCTTCAGGTGTTTCACCACTTTTCGACGCCGGCGCAACCTTACCCCTCACCGTTAGACCCGTTCACAAGCGTTTCCCCACTTTGGGCGCCGGCGCACCCTTATCAAAACGATGGACCCGTCTGCAGGTGTTTCACCACTTTTCGACGCCGGCGCACCCCATCCCACCGTTGGACCCGTCTGCAGGCGTTTCCCCAATTTTCGACGCCGGCGCACCCTTATCCCACCATTGGACCCGTTCACAAGCGTTTCCCCAATTTTCGACACCGGCGCACCCTTATTACAACGATGGACCCGTCTGCAGGTGTTTCCCCAATTTTCGACGCCGGCGCACCCTTATCACAACGATGGACCCGTCTGCAGGCGTTTCACCACTCTTCGACGCCGGCGCACCCCCATCCCACCGTTGGACGCGTCTGCAGGCGTTTCCCCAATTTTCGACGCCGGCGCAACATTACCCCTCACCGTTAAACCCGTTCACAAGCGTTTCCCCAATTTTCGACGCCGGCGCACCCTTATCCCATCGCTGGACCCCTCTGCAGGCGTTTCCCCAATTTTCGACGCCGGCGCACCCTTATCCCATCGCTGGACCCGTCTGCAGGCGTTTCCCCTTCTTCGAACGCCTCTGCACCATCAAAGCACCATTCTATCCGAAGACAGTGTTGGCTGAACGGTTTTAAGTTACTCTGCAGCAACTTAAAGGCATTCAGCCGACGCACTCTTCAAAGTGAGTGCTATTTCGCGTCTTTAACCAAAATTCAGAGTGTTGGCTGAATAGTGGGCTTAGTGATTCAGCCTGACCTTTGCCGTTGTTCTCAGATGAGATTCATCTTTAAGCAGAGCTTCCATCTTTCATTGTGGGAATGAGCGATTTTTCAGACGATGTCTCGATTATTCAGCAGAGCCATTCAGCTAAGATCGTCTTAGCTGAGGGAGGGTTTACTACGGGCCAGTTTCTTCAGTCTCTAAACGGCGCCGTAAAAGCACTGTTTGAAGAACGCCAACTTCAACGTCGTCTAGAGCGCATATATGATGATATCACAGAGAACATTGCCCATGTACAGTCAGCGGAAAATAACTACAATAGCGTGACTTCCAAGTTCCTTCTTCTCTAAACCTGGGCATGTTTCATTGAAGATTTCTTCTACTTCTGAGCCAACCAGGTTTGTAGGTGGAAAACTTTATTTCTGGCCTGACGTTTCGACTGATTCGTCGTCTTCAGAGGCCTAAAAGTGGCTCACGGCTATTATTCGTGGTCGAAACCGCCAAACGTCTCCACCAAACCCCGCCAGTTCTCAACATTACCCCGAGTTTGCTACTTCAAAAGATCCCAAGACGAAGGATAAACTAACCCTTTATCCACCGTTATTGCGGGAAGTCCGCAGTTGACTGTCGTTGCGGACAAGTGAAGGTAGATGTTGATGCTAAATGGTACCGCAAGGAGACTTCTAAGAATATCTTAATCCACGTCAACTCCGCGCACCCGGCAGCTATGAAACGTGCGGTAATAAGGAACATGTTCAAAACAGCTGTCGAAGTGTGCACTGGCGAAGTTGAGCGCTCCGAATCGCGAAGAGTAGCTTCCCAAATTGCTCGCAGCAATGGTTACTCAGTGCCGCCACGCAAGTCTAGAACATCTACTGAGAACCGCGACCGCTCCCAACGCGAAAACAAACTCCCACTTTTCCTTCCTTTCATTTCAGACAGATTCAGTGCGGCTGTACGACAGTGTCTGCACCGGGCTCAGTTGCAAAATGATGTTTTATTGGTGAGCATTCCTAATGATAACATCAAGAAGCAGCTGGTTCGAAACAGGCTCTATGATAGAGAATGCAAAACAGACCACTGTATCATATGCCCGTATGGAAAGGTAGGCGATTGCACAAAAGTGGGAGTGGTGTATCAAATCCAATGCCTGGAGTGTAACGCGTTATACATTGGCGAGACTGGTAGAGCACTCAGTATACGTATAAAGGAGCATTTGGCAAGCAAGAGGCGTAGAAGCTTAACATCACCGCTTGGCAAGCATAGAATCGAGGCGCACGATGGGAATGACTTCTGTGTCAAATGCAACATTTTGACATATGAAGCAGAGGTCTCCGCTAGAAAAGTCCTGGAAGCCTTCTGGATTGCGACCAAGAACCCAAGAATGAACAACAGGAATGAGTGCCTATCCATAACTAGTGATTTCTTGCCCTACATATCGTTATGTGAGCTGTAGACTGTAGATATAATAGGAAGCGGGCAGCCAAGTGACGTTCACTTGTCCGCAACGACAGTCAACTGCGGACTTCCCGCAATAACGGTGGATAAAGGGTTGGTTTATCCTTCGTCTTGGGATCTTTTGAAGTAGCAAACTCGGGGTAATGTTGAGAACTGGCGGGGTTTGGTGGAGACGTTTGGCGGTTTCGACCACGAATAATAGCCGTGAGCCACTTTTAGGCCTCTGAAGACGACGAATCAGTCGAAACGTCAGGCCAGAAATAAAGTTTTCCACCTACAAACCTGGTTGGCTCAGAAGTAGAAGAAATCTACAATAGCGTGCGACAGTGGCTAGCAAACAACCCACATGACTCCCACCTCAAGCGTATTCACGGAACCATCTCGGAAACAGTCACCTCGTTGAACGTCACCAAACAACGCATGCTCGCAGATCTTCATTTCGGCCATATCCTGTGGGAAGTTTATTGCCTTTTGATCGAAGCGGGTGCAGCAAAACAGTCATGCAGAATCAGATTCGAGGAAAAGGAGTGGTCGGCAGAGAGACCGAACAGTCACGCCGTAAATACAGAGCTGTTGCAGCGCGAGATCGAACACATCGATCAACTTCTTGCCGAGATTCAGAAGCTGAAGGTCGACTACTATGTGGACACCGCTCCCGACAACGCGCTTCTTGATAAACTTACACACATGGAACACCTTTTGGAGGCACGCCAGTCCAGTTGCGATCACACGACGGTGAACAGCAGGCTCGACCAAGTCCAAGAGCAGCTGAATGCGTTTATGAACTCCACACAAGCCACGCTTGCCCGCATAGCCCGACAGCAGCAGGAGGATACAGAAAAGCTCTTTCAAGCACAGTTGAGGACGTTAGTCCAGATCAAGGACATAGCCACGCAACCGCAGCAAGATGGCATCACGGAGTGGATATACCACGAGCAGACACCAGCCACATCGGAAACTATCGAATCAGAGCCTCTCAATGTTGCCAATGCCAGACGCCGGTTAAAGGAGCTGGAAACAGTCCAGGACAGGAGCTTTAGCCGTAGGAAGACACTTTTGTTCAGGCGGGAGGACACGATTCTAGTTTGTACATTCTGCTGTTCTGTAGGTGAGCACGCATCAGATGCGTGCTTCAGAGTTTTGAGGGTAGAAGACCGCATTGAGGTTNACATCAGAAACGATCGAATCAGAGCCTCTCAATGTTGCCAATGCCAGACGCCGGTTAAAGGAGCTGGAAACAGTCCAGGACAGGGGCTTTAGCCGTAGGAAGACACTTTTGTTCAGGCGGGAGGACACGATTCTAGTTTGCACATTTTGCTGTTCTGTAGGTGAGCACGCATCAGATGCGTGCTTCAGAGTTTTGAGGGTAGAGGACCGCATTGAGGTTGTAGAGAACGCAGCTTTATGTAAGAAATGTCTTAAGATATGTCCTTCACCGTGTCCGCAACAAACGCATTGCAAGTACTGTAACAGTGAAGACCACCACACAGCACTCTGCCTCCTTCCGGAGGAGAAAAGGCGTTGCCGAGAAGTAATCGCAAGCTGGGAATACTTCTCAGCAACTCCACGGGCTTAGGTTTCTATACTTTTCGCNCAAGTACTGTAACAGTGAAGACCACCACACAGCACTCTGCCTCCTTCCGGAGGAGAAGAGGCGTTGCCGAGAAGTAATCGCAAGCTGGGAATACTTCTCAGTAACTCCACGGGCTTAGGTTCCTATACTTTTCGTTATAACTTCGACAATCCACACGATACATAGACAAAACAAATTACTCTGATCACACGCTCTCACTCGATCCACACAGACTTTCCATATCTCCACCTTCCCGGGGCCCCAGTGTGCTGACTTGACCATCAGCACCTTAGGCGCCGCGCGCAGATCAAAACCCATCAATACATTCAAATTCAAATCAACGCGCCAAAGAGAAAAACGCGCGCGAATCAGAAGTATTTAAACCGGACCATCGCTGAGCCAACGACACTCGTTTGGACTTCACCTACCTTTTTTCGATTACGCTCTCCTTCAGATGAAGAAAAACCTTCAATGCTGTATTGTGGTCGTGCACTATGTATCTTTGTACTTTTTACTTGGTTGTTTATATCGTTGTTGATTCGTATTGTTCGTGTTTAAATGTTCTAATAAAGGTTTAATTACCCAAGTTTGAGGTCTTTCGCTGCGGGTTACCATCCCAGTTGTGTCGGTTATTCGTTGCTATCTTTGTGCTGCTCTGTAGAAAGTCCCGCGTGGCAGAAGAAGGTTAGTTTATCCGTTTTTATAGAAGTGACAGAGACAGCACAGTATACATTGGTATTCGAACTTTTTCTTTCGAATATTCGACTATTCGAATAATCGAATATTTCAAATTTTCGAATTATTCGAATATTCGAATAATCGAATATTTCAACTTCTCGAATAATTCGAATATTCGAATAATCGAATTTTGGGACTTTTCGAATTATTCGAATTTCGAACGGAATTTTTTTCGAATTATTCGAATGAGTGGTTGTCATTGCTCCGGCGAAGTGCTTTTGTGATGTATTAATTCACAGGCGATAATTCAATAGTTTTCTGGGTGCGATGATACAGAAGGACACTTTATAAAGTATACAGTCCTCGTGATATACCTCAAGGCAATGTCCCACCTCATTTTCGTATTTGGGCCGTTAAAATTCCACGTAGATCGCTTTCCCTAAGTGGTCCACAAAATCTAGTACACTTCTGATCCTTGAGCATGAGGTCTTTATCAACTTTGCGACTTTTGTCATAAATTATAGGAATCAGTGCGAAGAGGTGGTTCAGGATTCGTTAGCACATAGTATGTTGTTTCAGAATCAATGTTGAGATTCCGAAATGCGAATCGTAGTGGCTCTCTGCTAACGCATAGAAATGTTTCGACTGCTTGTGTTCTTTTTATTTCAAAGATTAGTTCTATTGTTTCGACTGCTTGTGTTCTTTTTATTTCAAAGTTTAGTTCTATCTCTGGGCATTCTTTCCCAGATCTGATCGTCATTTTTAGCATCTTAGTGAATGCATCTAAGAGAATCCGCGTGCGAAAATATCTCTCAATCAAATTCATTAGCTCAATTTTTGTATCAACGCAGTGCAAATGAATGTAATATCAAGAGAAGAAACTGGGGTAAGGAATGCTGTTCAAGAAACCCAGATGTGAGGCGTAAGCCCCAACGTTCAACATAGCCACTGGCGTGAATTTGAGGTTGATGACGGCATTCTGAAGGCACTTGCGGAAGCTTTCACAACACTCTGAGCTTTCTGCCCGCGGTGGATCCGCGGTATGGGGCCAATCCGCGGTGGATCCGCGGTTGCCCGCGATAAATCCGCACATACCCGCGGTGGGGAACCGGTAGTGACGTCACTCCCGCACACGCCCATGGTGGATCCGCACCAGGGATGTGGGTAACAAAAATTCTAATTTTCGTAAATCGTAAATCGTAAATTTTTCAAAATCGTCGTAAATCGTAAATCGTAAGTCGTAACTGAAGTTCTGAGTAATACTGATAAAATCAAGAAATTTCAAATCTTCTGTTAACAAGTTCATCTATTGCAAAACAGTTCCTCTCGCAACTCTCCTATCTCATCCTTAGAGTGATAGCATTATGATGAAGAAAAGTTTTTCCCATGCTTTACGCTGCTAACTAGAGCTGTGACAAACATTATCATTCACCGCTGTGGAATCAACCGTTTTCTCTTCAATCTGTTCACTGTTTCTGGAGTCAAAAATATTGATGTCCTGTCTGCTTCCGCGACAGCCAAGGAATCCATTCGTTCGGTGCAGGTAAATTGGTACCAGAGGTGTTAGGGGATGAAGCGCTGACCTGTTGATTGTGTGCCCGAGTGAGTCACTGTAAAGGACATATACGTATTCAGTGTCTCTGCAACTGTCGGATGAAGTCGAATCTGGGGTGAATCCCGGAGAAGGATCATTTCTTGCATTTTATCATCTTTCTTCATGGGCATTATCAATTGGTTCATGAGAGCTCGGACAGGAAAAATTACTGTGCGCACTACCTCATCATGCACTTGAAATCGGAGAAAAAATCAATGCAAAGCTTTTTGACGAACAACAGAGGTTTGGTGGACAGTTTGTATTTTGTTTTTCTCTTGCGATAGCTTAGCATCGTGAAGAAAACATAGTTAGAAATATGGCTACTGATGCGTTTGTGGCACTTCTTGTTACCCTTCAATCTACGGTTCCATCAAATCATTCCTATAGAAGTCTTGAAGATGAATTTTTCATGAGCCTCTAAATAATGAAAAATATAAGCAAGAATGTGCGAATTTGCTTTTAATTCAGGTGCGAAGTGCTAACAGTGACAAGCCATGCATATTTGCACCGTTGGCACAGACCCCGTGGCGATTTTACTTCCTTGCCGTTACTTACGATTTTGTTACGAAATTTTAAGCCATTTTTCGTAAATCGTAAATCGTAAAAAAATCGCGAAAAATGGCCGTAAATCGTAACTCGTAAATCGTAAATCGTAATTACGCACATCTCTGATCCGCACATGCCCGCGGTGGACCCGCAGTACATCCGCGGTGAACCCGCACATGCTCGCGGTGGCGAACCAACGCACCACCTCGGGCGTACCGCGGATCCACTGCGGGCAGAAAGTTCAGAGCAGCACCGGTCCAAAATCCCGAAGATGACATAGACCCTCGTCATCCACTTGCCTATGGTCACGTAGAAGGAAACATATCTTGCAAAATTGGGTCGTTCTCGAATTGAGCTGTAACTGAAGTAAAAGTGTCACCTGATCTTTTCTAATTTTACGCAACTTGGGGGGTCATTCCTAAGTGATGCCGTAATAAGTTCCGAAGAATGGATCCTATTATACGTACTACATCAGAGTGTACGCTGGTCAGATCAGAACAAAGTCCCAAAACTCTCTCCGAAATTGGGGTTATCCGTGACGTGACAACTATCTGGCTGTGTTCCAATGACCGAGTTCATTCGCCGTCCAGCTAGTGTATTTATCAGCGCTTTTTCCCACAGAGAAATTGTCATAGAAGTGTTCTTCAGTGGTCAGTGAAAAAAGATGTCAATTATTATTCAAGCAGTTGACTTCTCATTTAGGAAAAGTCTCGGGTGGCAATGCCTCTGTTCAAAACAGATTTGCCGATCTCAGAGGTGCCAAAAAGCCCACATTCATGCTTGATGGAGATGACAAATTAGCTGCAAGGGGGCGGAGGAATGCATATTGCCTGATTATACAATACAGCACATAACTTTTGCGAAAAAAAAAAACGGTTTGCGACAGATTAATCCGTCGCCGACGGATTAATCGCGAACAAACCGTCGCAGTACTGTAACTCCTTTTAAAATCGAGCTTTTCAAAATCTGAGCACATTTTCGGATTCCCTGTCAAAATTGGAGTTGAATGACATAGGGAACCACTCGAATTTTGAATCCAAAAATTTTATTTCTTCAAAAATTTGAAAATTTTAAAAATCTCAGCGACGGAGTCAAAATCTGAAAAAACGCTGGAGGTTGCACAAAACCTCGAGAACTGAGTGTTTCCCAACTCACTCACAAAGTTCTGATCAACACCTGCCCTATTTTGAAAAATTTCATGCATGTATAATTCCGTGTTATTTCTACGAATTTCCAAAGTTTGACGTTTCATGTCAGTCCCAACATTCCTGCTGTTGTTGAGTTATTTAACACTCGTTCAGCTCAATATCTTCTCAACAGGAATGTTTGGTAAAAATGTCTTATCCTCCCATATTTGTTGAGAAATTTCCTCTCAAAGTAGTAATGATCGGCTATTTTTGGAAAATATGCCGTTTTATCATCGACCATAGGAGAGAAACGGTGCTAGCGGAACGCTTGAAACTCTCCGTTTTAGTGAATTCCGCATCCTTCTGGCGTAATCTCAGCTCAAGGTGCAGTAATCACCAGATGTTTTTTGAATACAACCTGGTTTAGACTGTGAAAAAACCAAAAATTCGTGGAAATTCGTAGTCATTTCAGTCACCAACATGAAATCAAATAACTTACACATTTTCTGACTCACTGTGATGTGGGCTTTCCAAAAATATAAGTATTGTCTACTAATCTGGCAGGAACTTCACCTCTGATTCCAGACAGGTCATAATTAGGCAGAGATGTATTCGCGCCGGCAGGGCTGGACATACTGGCGGTCATCCTGGAGGCACATTCACACCTACGAGACATCGCCTAATTTGAATATCAGCAGGAATGTTCAAAGGACATAGCAGATGACGAAACTACTAAAAATCCTTGAGGTTCTCTGAGAAATTGAAAAAATCAGTGGAACGGACAGGAATTTTCGGGATTTATTGAAAATTCTCGGAATTTCTTCGGAAACTCTGAAAATCATTAAAATTCATCAGGTTTACATAGATTTTTTGACAACTCATCTCTTCGTGTTTTCGGAATTTCTCAAAAGTTCTTAAGAATTCCCAGTAATTTCATACTGTTCTGTGAATTTCATGGACTTTCACAAATTTCTTGCGACTTTTCAGAAAAACTTAATAGTTTCCAAAAACTCCCTTTGAACCTTGTGAATTTCAATGATTTTGCGGAGTTTCCGAAGAAATTCCGAGAATTTTCAATAAATCCCGAAAATTCCTGTCCGTTCCACTGATTTTTTCAATTTCTCAGAGAACCTCAAGGATTTTTAGTAGTTTCGTCATCTGCTATGTCCTTTGAACATTCCTGCTGATATTCAAATTAGGCGATGTCTCGTAGGTGTGAATGTGCCTCCAGGATGACCGCCAGTATGTCCAGCCCTGCCGGCGCGAATACATCTCTGCCTAATTATGACCTGTCTGGAATCAGAGGTGAAGTTCCTGCCAGATTAGTAGACAATACTTATATTTTTGAAAAGCCCACATCACAGTGAGTCAGAAAATGTGTAAGTTATTTGATTTCATGTTGGTGACTGAAATGACTACGAATTTCCACGAATTTTTGGTTTTTTCACAGTCTAAACCAGGTTGTATTCAAAAAACATCTGGTGATTACTGCACCTTGAGCTGAGATTACGCCAGAAGGATGCGGAATTCACTAAAACGGAGAGTTTCAAGCGTTCCGCTAGCACCGTTTCTCTCCTATGGTCGATGATAAAACGGCATATTTTCCAAAAATAGCCGATCATTACTACTTTGAGAGGAAATTTCTCAACAAATATGGGAGGATAAGACATTTTTACCAAACAATCCTGTTGAGAAGATATTGAGCTGAACGAGTGTTAAATAACTCAACAACAGCAGGAATGTTGGGACTGACATGAAACGTCAAACTTTGGAAATTCGTAGAAATAACACGGAATTATACATGCATGAAATTTTTCAAAATAGGGCAGGTGTTGATCAGAACTTTGTGAGTGAGTTGGGAAACACTCAGTTCTCGAGGTTTTGTGCAACTTCCAGCGTTTTTTCAGATTTTGACTCCGTCGCTGAGATTTTTAAAATTTTCAAATTTTTGAAGAAATAAAATTTTTGGATTCAAAATTCGAGTGGTTCCCTATGTCATTCAACTCCAATTTTGACAGGGAATCCGAAAATGTGCTCAGATTTTGAAAAGCTCGATTTTAAAAGGAGTTACAGTACTGCGACGGTTTGTTCGCGATTAATCCGTCGGCGACGGATTAATCTGTCGCAAACCGTTTTTTTTCGCAAAAGTTATGTGCTGTATTGTAACTCAATTGAAAAGTTTTTCGCTAAAGCGATTTTTGATGTGTCAAAGCCAAGAAGCAAAATCAAAGTGCGACCAACTATTCGAATTATGAGTGCTCGAACATTCGAATAATCGAATAAATTAACTTTTCGAATAATTCGAATATTCGAATAATCGAATAAATCAACTTTTCGAATAATTCGAGTGTTCGAATAATCGAATTTTGGCGTTTTTCGAATAATTCGAGTATTCGAATAATCGAATTTTGGCGTTTTTCGAATAATTCGAATATTCGAATAACGAAAATTTCCAATTATTCGAATACTCGTTCGATTACCAATGTATACTCACCAGTCTTTATATACAAGGAGATTCCGCCTGAATCTGATGAGATAGGCCTCACTAAGGTGCAAGCGAACTACGAGACACCACCGTAGTGGGGGTAATGTAACCTGGGACTATAAAAAGTGGCCAATTCAGTTTGAATTGGATGAAGCGAACTACAGGGTGGTCCAAAAATATGGAGACAACAGTGCGATGCGCGTTTTTCGACTTATCTCGAATTTTGGCATTTTGCATCCGTTCTTTCGCTGTTCATCTGTTCATTCGCACAGCTTTTTTCAAAACAGTACCTAGCATTACGAATTTTACGGGCAGCTAGGCTNCTACAGGGTGGTCCAAAAATATGGAGACAACAGTGCGATGTGCGTTTTTTCGACGCATCTCGAGTTTTGGCATTTTGCATCCGTTCTTTCGCTGTTCATCTGTTTACCCGAACAAGTTTTTCCAAAACAGTACCTAGCACTACGAATTTTAGGAGCAGCTAGGCTGTCAGTCAAGATTTTTTTCCACCACCTAATGAAATTTTTGTGTAGTCTAGGCGCGCATCTAATGCCAACCTATAAAATTTTGCTAGGGGATCACTGACCGGTACATCTAAGAGTACAAGACTTGGGTAACAGAAAAACATCAAAGTGATTATGGAAAACCACTTACCGTGGTTATGAGATCCAAGATTTGGTGCGAATACGCTGATATACGACACGGTTCGAACGTGCTTATCAGATGAAATCACCATCAGTAATCGTATGATGAGGAAGCACCCTCTAGAATTTCAAGAATGGAGGCTTGTAGGCTTAATAAGTTTCACTTTCCTATCTAACCACCGGAAAAAAGAATCGGGAACAACCCTAACAGAAATTTTTACTCATTTTTGCGCAGCAAGTCACGCCCGCTTTCTCGTAACTACACTTTTTAGTATTCATTCGTGCAAATTCCTCGTTATGATGTTCATTGAAGAACAAAAATTGATTTTACTATCATAAACTTGCTTAATCCTCGGAGCAAAGGGCTTCTAGAAGTGTGGAGTTATCTGGGAGGAAGGCCCGTGCGCGCCACAGTAAGTGACTAGTTCGAATTCTTCACACCTTTTCTCGCTGGTGGTAGGAGAATTCGTGAGATGTGATAGTAGATTTTATTCAGTAGTGAGTGAAAAATACTGCATTGGAAACTGAGCTGCCAACTTGCTTCCTAAGGTGAGATATGAATCGCTTGGCGTGTCTCCATATTTTTGGACCACCCTGTAAACAAGGCAATTTCAAAAGAAAACGCTTTGGGCGAAGGGCAAAAACTCATGTTTCGCAATTCTCTGCTACACGATAGATCACTGACTGGTGTCAAGTGACCTTCTCGCATGTTCTTAGGGGGAAATTTCTCAGTATTTGCTTTACGTGCGTTGTTTGTTGTGATCAGTGCGTAAAGTGGTAGAGTGCCAGCGGGAACAACAGTTTTCATTTCAGATTCTACGGGAACCCCTACTACAAGAGGTCATCAAATCTCTGAGAGTTTCTCGAGGATCGTAATGCACTTTAACCTTGTTGCTTGAGGATTCCGACTCTACTCCTCGATTTCTCCTTACCAAACACCTAGTCAACACTCCTCTGCAGATATTCGAGGCGTTTTTGTTGTCACCTAATTTGTTTGTTAATAAATGAACACTTTGTGAAAAAATCCTTGTTCCTCATGAGGTGTGGGCACATCCGCGTAGTGTCAGCCCATTCTGAGAGTTTCACCTATTGCGTGCGACATCCAATTCTGAGAGTTTCACCTATTCGTGTGGTTCTTTGATCATTGACCTTCCTTGGAAGATAAAGTTGCTTTTGTTTCACATATGTATTGGCACACGATCAGGTTTCGCCTCTATTAATGCGTAGGAGTACGAAATTGAGTATCGACCTGTGCTAATTGTCACGAAAAGTCATTTTTTGAATGTCATGAAACCAGAAGAGGAGCAGTATTTAGTTCACTGTTCATGTGTTTGCGAAAGGAAACGGGTTGTTTTCTCGGTTTTCAAGGATTGGATCTAGTGAGAGCGCTGTTCACGCTCTTCCTTCAGCGCAGGTTCAGGTTCATTTCAAAGGCGGTTTCTTACCTCAGAATCTCTTTCGAGATCTTCAATCATAAGTAATACTCGCGAAATCCTGATCATAGTATGAATGATTCTTGACGAAGACGTAGAGAACCCATTTTTAGCGCTTCTGTGAAAGAATCGAGAGGCTTAGTTAAACTTCCTCCGGGGGTGGGGGGTAGGGGGGGGGGCGCTATCGATGCCAACGACGATATAACTGGCTCAGCTGCACAGCCTTCAAGATTTCCGTGAGTGTTGCAAACAATCCACACCGAAAAGGGCTCAGAGAAGAATTTGTCTGCACTTTCATGGTGAATCACGTAAACCATAACTATCAGCGTCTTCTGGATATTTTTCGTGCTGACATTATGAAAATGAATTCACAACAGTCCCTCGTGTGCCAGAATTCATCGTTAGCTGGGAGTTAGCTGTCAGTTTACGTTCATGGTTAGCTAATAATTACAATAGGATTGCTACCATCCCAGCTGTATCGGACCTGGCGCCGGATTCGGGCTGTTACCCTCCATTGTCGAGCCCATTACCTCTATTCTTTTCAGCCTAGTAACACATGAGAACAGATGTGACGTGGGAACACCCATCGATGGGTAAAATTCGAACTACTGGAAGATGTATGTACATAGGCATTTGCCGTATGCACTTTCACAGGCCACTTGAATTCGAGTTAAATGAATCGTGAACAATATATAGACTTATTGTGTCTGTACCACTGAAGCACATCCGACTATGAACTTTCATCTGAGCTGAATTTGATGCCGCACTCAGCTGTATTAAAAGTACAGGCGAGTCCATTGTTCCCTTTAGAATCTCTAGAGTATCGAAGAACGCTCAGGGGTGCACAAACACGCTTCAAGCTGTACAGAACCTAGTGAGATATGTTTGTATGTCAAGCATCTTTTCCACGAGCACTTCCCAGTGAAAATGAATGGGCCTTTGTTCACGCTGCCACTTGAAACAGCTGCATTCAGGGGTGCAGCTCTTATCGGTGGGGAAATTCATTGCTTTTACTGCATGTGATCTCGTTGCACTCCATTTTTCTTCAAGAAAAACTCAAGAACTTCTTCTTTCTGAATTTGTTTCTGTACTTCAGAAGCGATCTCTCCATCATGAAGACCCCGACAATGAATTGCATTTGGGAGACATACTCTTACAGTGGAATGTTCTAGTTCCAGCCTTGCATTGTAATTCGTGAATATCTCTAGTTGCAGTACTAATGAGCGCTTTCAGAAAGCTTATGACGCCTTCGCTCCTCTTGCAGTTGCACGTTTCCTGAGCATAAGCTGATTTATCGAATTTATGTGGAAACAATGTGCCTTTCTTTTACTCCTACTACTTCAAGAAATAATTTTGATAGTCAGCATCACAATAGTGATGATTTTGTACCATTAGAGGGATTTTCTTGGCTTTTCTGGAAATGCCCTTCATTTCCAACGCTGCTCATACTCTCACCTTCACTCTTCGACTAAGCATCACATTGCATCTAAATGAGGATTTCTCCTGCCTTCTCTTGAAGATCGCCTAAAGCTTTTTTGTTTATAAGAACAACTTACAACATTTCAAACTCTATTTAATGTATCCATTTCATTTGCGTACACTGGCGATCCTTACTACAACGCAAACGATGCAATACTGAACGAAACAGTGATGCGACAGGGCAGGAGGACACCTGAGCGTTATGATCCTTGGCATCGTCAATAGAGTTGCATTTCCAAACCATGCAGACTTGAAGTAGGAATGACGGGAGGAAAATCAGTGACACTCAAAACGAACTGCGCCAGGATATCGTTGCATCAGTGGTGCCTTCCCTTCACGGCCTTCCGCTGTCTTCACTGCAGTGGCGATTGCTCTTCACTACATGGAACTCGCAGTATTTAAGCACCCACCTCATGTTTCACTGCGATCTTCGCCGTTTGCCACCGTTTGCAGGCTAACTAAAAAAATGCAAATTGATTTTAAGGAACTCGCCCAGCATCTGTAAAGGGTTGCAATTTCCTAGGAGCTTCATCAATACCGCCACAGGAGAAGCTCCAAGGAATTATTGGCTTGGTTGAGTCCCATCGTTATGTGCTCCTCAGCTATCAAGTTCCTCACCTTCATCCTTCCCTCGTCGCCACGCGTCCACAAGTACGAATGCTGCTCAACTCATTATTCCTATTCCAAAAATTCGCTCACCACAACAATTTCACATTTTGGGTCCAACTGTTTCAACATGCTACCAATCCAATTTCTTCTGCGGCCAGCAGGAATCCAACGAGAGCACGTCTTGCAGCCAATGCCGCAACAAATCAGCTTTGTTCAGCTGGAATTCCAGGGCTTTATCGATCTTCGCCTTTCTTTTTCCTCCATGATCTGTTGCTCTACCGGTCAAGCCTGCAACATTAAATCTCACGGAACTGTTAACCTGATGGAAAAGCGATGATTTGTTTGCACAGCTCACTTCTGCAAAGTTCGCTCTTTGATACTCTCTGCAAAAGTGGGTCCACCGCGACACTGGACCGTGTTCACCTGGCTGTCTGGAGTTCCCTGTATCTCCATCATACCAATGATTCGTGAAAAGATTGCACTGCTGCGGGTAACGGACACTACTCAAGTTTTTTTCTGCTTCGAAATATCTACATCACAATACTGACATCCGTATCTCACCAGCACTATGACACATACAATGTGAGTTCTGAAACGCTAGTCCTCATAACCTCCCTTATTTGATGTTTGAGGTGGAAAAAATGGAATTGGGCCGCTTGATAATATAAAAGGAGGGAAGACGGTGCACAAATTGGACAGGTTCATTCTAATGAGCTGCATTCATTGCTCCATGAAGGCGTTCTTGGCATGTGTTGTGTGGATGTGTTAATTTTTCCCTATCCTTTTCTGTGAAATCTTTTTTTTTATCCACGAATACGCTAGTGCGGCACGCAATTCTCTCTTCTCTTATCTTTGCTTGTTTGACTTAGCAAAGCTGCAAATCTAGGCTAGTGTTCAGTCTGGTGAGGAATTTGGTGACAATGAAGAAAGCACCGTTCAAAGCTTTCACGAAATCGGGCACCGTAATGATTGCGTCGCGATTCGTCCAAACACTCTCACCCAATCACGTCTGCCGAAACTCGTCCCACGCAGCATTAACACAATTGCTCAGGAAACTTAAAAACCGTGTTTTGCATGAGCTAGAAAGATGCCAGTCGAGACATGCGTATTCATGATGGTTTTTTCAATCAATAGTTCCAATACCAGCAATGGTCAAATCCATGCAGAACCTATGCTTCGCCGAAATCTGATGCAAATTCGATGCACAACCCATGAAAAACCCACGATTTTCTCAGTCCAATGCATGGTTCTGCATGGGTATGCATTGGTTTTGCACGGGTTTAACCGTGGTTGGTGTAGAATTATTTATTTATTTATTAATATGCGCAAAGTGCGCTTTAGATCACTAGCACAAGGGAGGAAATGACAAGCTCTCCAGATACATTAGGGAAGAATATTCTAAAGTGTAAAGGTCTAAAGTTTTCCCTGGTGCACGGTAAGAGTGGCAGTATTTCCACTCAAAATTTCTGTTGTGCAAAATCGGTGAGGCATCACTGCAACTCGCCCATAACTGCTCCCACAAGCAGAGAGGATATCACGTAACCCGTTCGTCCTTTAAACCTGAACAATTCTCCTTTTTTTGTGATACTTTTGCTCAAGTAGGATAAGATCGTAGGTTCCTTCTCTGTTGGTTCCTCGCAGTATCAGGCTCCTCCTTGTCTCAAGATTTTTCAGCAGAAAATGAAAATAAGGAATTGAAACGTAATTGAGAAGAGAATTATAGAATGGTAAGAACGTGCAAAAGGGAATCAATTTTCGGAGATAAATTAGCTGGAGAACTCCTTGCATGCTGAAAACGTTCATGAAAGCAAGGGGCTATCTGAGTCTTTGTTATTCATCTCTTTGCCATTGATGTATTACATACAGCAGTTCTGTTGTGAGACTGTACGTTCTTAGACTGATGTTGCCGCAAATGAGTATCTGAAAATTTCAAATTTCTTTGATTACCAGGAGACGAAGGAAATTTAATTTTCTTAATCTGGTTTTGAAAATAGAGGTTGACGGAGAACATAAGATAATAATTATTGATTAGAAAACCGTGTCCTGCCAATTATGCCTTGTCAATTGTGCGCTTATTTTATCGAATTTCTTACTAGTATAGTATGTATACTCCACTATCGTAGATATTGTCCGCACTGGTTCGGGCATGGCCGTGCCTCATGTACATATTGCCAGAGGATGCAAGCATGAGCTACTAGTTCTCGTTCAGGTGGAAGAATATGGATGCGAACTGCTATTACATAGTGTGTGCCTAAGAATCATCGAAAAACCCTCTGATGATGTATTTGGCATCCATTTACTAGGTGACTCTACCTGCTATGTCGCACCGTTGCCAAATTCCCTTCCTTCAGTTCAGATTCCGAGCTGGTATCCTTGCCAGGGAGTTCTGTTTCATTTCTACTTCTGGTTGGATAAAATGGGAAGCTTTAACTTTTCTCAGCTAGTGTATACTTCGTTCTCAGACCAGTTAGTTGGACATACGGATAGCATTGATGACGGTGCATTTTTCATGGACATGTATAAGCACTTGGCGCGACCGCGCCGCTCGCGCTTTAACCCTAACCGCGACAACTGTATGTAGAGTTGTCCCCATAGTTAGTTCGTTCTCTTGATAGCTAACATCAAATGTGATAAAAATGATAAAAAAACTATCAAGAAAACACTGATTTGCAGCTGGGGCAGCGATTTCAGCGCGACCGAAGCGGTTGCGGCGTGTGTTTCCATATGTGCTGCTCTCTGTTCTTGGAATAATTATGAGCTTTCATTTTCAATGCCGCTAAAGCACACGGATTATCTACAGTCGTTCCAAAAAATACTTGCCTCCGGCATCCACTGCCCGTCTGCTAAGCCGCGCCGCGCCTCCTATGCATTACCATTATTACCATTCATTCATTACCATCCTGTGCTGCTACGTGGCTCAGTCGACGCGCAGTGTAGCGGGAGGCAAGTATTTTTTGGAAGGACTATATGTACATATACATCGATTTCTTTCAAAGCCTGCTATAGAATGTTGCTGAAATTGCTGGTAAACGGAAGAGCAAAGCACTGTTCAAAAGACGCCCTAGCTCATTTTAACATCTTATTGATCGCCTTAGATTAATTCTGAGTTGTCCGTCTAGGTGAAAGTTCAGGAATAGCTATTATTCATACAGTGTCCTACCGGAGCCCGAGGCGGTAGCAGTGGTACAGTCCTTGTCAAAAAGATAGATGGATTGCGCGTGAGGTTTCTTAGCGTTGCGGCTGCAGAATCGCGGCGGGACCTACCGAAACCTCTCACTTGTGCGTGCTCTCTTCCCATCCCTCGTTCAGGCCCCGCAGCGATGGTGCACTCTCGCAATCCATCTATTTTTTCGGCAAGGACTGTAATTGTCCGATGATCCAGTTGGAGTTTGGGTAACATCGTAGAGTCGGACGAGTTCGCACTTTCGTACGATGAGCTTAGACGCCACGGTGCGGACGAGATCGGACATTAGGAGTCCGACGAGTTCTTATGAAGCGTGATCCCCTCCGTGCCGCATTTGGAGGATTGTTTCTACCAAATTCTGGGGAAAAATGTACTGGTTCTATACTCTAGGAAGCAGTTGTTATCATGTGTATGTAGTAGCTACGGTAGGATCACAAAAAGGTGCAGGACTTGAGCGTCCTTCGTGTTTTCGCATTCCTATTCCTTTAAACGTCCAAAGTGAGTGTGCTCAGCAGACCAACAAGCGCATTTCTCAAAGGAGCACCAAACACACTGGCGACATTCGGTTTTCGATTGAGTAAGTGGTCGTACTCAGTATAATCGACTCAGCCACTAACACCTTTGAAAGCATTCCACTTACCAGCAGCCAAACAACCATTATAAGCGCCACCAATTCAGGGCTTGTAGCCGTCGTGGGTTTTCATCAGTTTCCCAGAAATGTGGCCACAGCCCAATCTTACAGAGTCGCGTATGCGAAAGCCAAACAGGCCTTGCTCTCGTACTTTTTTCTTTGAGAACGCTTCCACAGCAGCTCTTGTTACGACTAGCACACACTTCTAATGTGACAGTGCCGTCATTTCGCCCGTTGACTACTACGAAGTCACCTATTTGCGTAGCAGGTCATAGATCTGCCCTGTCATCATCAAAGGTGTTTCAGCTTTATTAAATGGTTGATCGGCACCACTTATCTCGTTTTGATTCCAAATTGTTCCAGGTCCAGCTCAAACATTTTTGTTTGAGGTTTTCATAATAAAATTAAACCAATAGGATGCCAGACTCTTTTTGTACTTAGAAAGAGAAATGCATTGGGAAGCAGTAGTACCATTCACAAACATGTACTAGGCCTGTGCGTCACGAATTTGAATTTTTGTTGATCCGTTAATCCGTTATTTTACAGAAAAAGTGATCGTTACTCGTTGCTGCGTTGAAACGTTAACTCGTTGGATTGATGGGACATACATACGTACTAAATATAGGTACCAGTGGAGTCACGGACTTACACATCGGAAAGCGTAGATGAACTTCATAATCAGAGCTACGCGGTAGATTAGAGGCGGGAACAAAGTCCTTGGCAAAAGTTATCAGATCTCCGGAAAAAAAACCATTACTTAGATACAATAAAAATTTCTTGTGTGTTCTAATTCCATAGTGAACAGTAGGACAATCATAGTCCCAGCCATCGCAGAGCGCGATCAGGCACTCCCCCTCAAGCCCACGGGATCAGCGATCTCACCTGTGAGCTAATTGAAAACTAGGGGATATGATAGCTCCTCCATATGAAATTTACGCAAAGGATGGGGCATGTGAAGTGAATCTGGCAGAAAAACAGTGCAGACTTCCTGAATCTGTTGAGAGATTTGTGGAACTTTCAGGGTATCCTCCGCTTAGCCCTCCAGGAGAATTCCTTTTTAGAAGGGAATCTATTCAAAAATTATTTCGTATGACTATGTGCCTAACCCAAATGTTTTTTTTCTCCTTGACTGTTGACCAAAACTAAACAACTCAGTTATAGTGGTGGTTATAACTCGACCAGTCTGGCCGTCCGGCTGACGCCGGACTTCCAGACTTTCCTTATGCTCGCTTCGCTCGCATGACTTCACCTCGCATCCATCCAGTGGAGTTAGAATCATGCCAATTTTTGCTCCGTTTCCTCTAAATGCTCTCCCCCATGAAAATGGACTGACCAAAGAGAATTATTTGCGTCTCTCAGAGTAATTTTATCATTTTCTGGAGTGAAATAGTTAACTGTGGCTATATGTAACCGATTCAACCTGAAATGAACGCGGGGAATGGTTTATCATTCCT
>JARK01001380.1:1098223-1124714 GCA_000688135.1 Ancylostoma ceylanicum
GACGCCGGCGCGCCCTTACACAGCGACGGATCCGTCTCGTTGCGCCTACCCACTCTTGGATGCCAACGCCCCTATTGCCTCTACCTCTTGCTTGTTCTCTTCCCGACTGCTTAAGTCGACTGCACCACACCATACCCGTCCTGATATTATCGGCATCAGAAGAGTACGGTATGCAATCACCACCACTGACCAATCAGGGAATTTCGTAACGCTCTGACACACATATACACTCACACACACACTTACATACAGACTAAGCGCGTTATTATAAGTCATGAATTGTTCACTCTCATTTCCTGGTTTTTCGCATCCTTTTCTCATCCACCTATCCGAGGTTCTGCGCGATATTTGATAGAATACGTGCAGTGAACTTCAAACAGTAGTAGAAAAAGGCCGTGAGCGCGGCGCGGTTTCCCTCCGTGTCTCTGCCCAGCAGGCCCGCTGCCTCGGTACAGGAGACGACCAGAGTGCCCGCGCCCGGTCCCGACCCTTGTTTACGAAAATTTGGAGTTCACTGAACGTAGTGTAGTAGATAGATATATCAATAGTATACAGCTTCGTTTGAATCTCACAAGGTTCAGTGAAAGAATCTTCACTTGAAAAGTCGCTGTACTTGTTTCTGAAAGGATCTTCTGCCATATACAAGCTTGCAACTGCCCGGAGACACACGGAACAATGCAAGATTGGAACACCTCTTCTGGATGGAAGAACAAATGCATGGTTACGAGGAGTCAACAAGGTCAAAGATCGAACGGAAATGGACTTATTCGTGGAGGTATGCCATATCAGCTGATGTGAAGTGGTCGAAAGAACTCACAGAATGGCGACCACCCCTGAAACGTCCCCCCGGTGGATCGAGAACGCGATGGCGCGATGAATTCCGGAAGTTACTCGAAACATACAGTTGGCAGAGTATTGCGAGAGTGATGACGGAAAAACAATGGATCGATCTTATGAGGTGCCGCATATTGTAAAATAGCGATCGGCAAATAAATGTAAGTGTAAAATACAGTTTTGTTTGAACGTCACAATGTTCACTGAAGGAATCTTCCCTCAGAAGGTCGTTGTACTTGTCTCACAAACCCTCATTACCTATTTCCAAGTTTTAATGTCCCACTCGGATGCATCTTATGTATTTGAACTATCAGATATTATATGTGGAACTATGATCTTTTGATCCGTGAACCTGTCATGGAACTTTGTGATGTTTCAACGGGATTGAAAACAAACCCGACGTCAGGTAAATGGCGGGTGAAATCGTTGCCGTCTGTCTGAGCACTGACCAGCTGAAAATTCTGTTACTGCTTATCGAGCTCGTCTCGTTGTTTTGCTTGGTAATATTCAGCTTAGCTCACGTGGTCTCCTAACTTTCGTTTTTGTTGCAATTCTCTGTGATTGTTTAGTTATTTTCTCAGCCTTCTTCTTACCCATATTTTGCGCTGAAAAGCAAATTGTATGCGCCATACTATGCCCTTCTCGTTAGCGGAGAATAGACCGGAGGCCAACTCCGTTGCCTTCAGTATCCATTTCCTTTCTTCGTCCTGTCGATGTACTGATGTACTATGTACTGAATCCTGTACGAGGAACTCGCCCATCTTGATTTAATTAAAGGTGCCTTCCAGGCCACGTTCATTGTATGTCCCTGAACAGTAGTGCTGCTAAAAGGTGCTTTTTTCCCTAGTGACATCAAGAAGACAAGAATATGGGGTGGGCCCACAAGTAGATTCGTATGTCCGCCGCGCAATTCACGCACGCATGTAGTACAGTCCTTCTAAAAAATAGACTGATAGCGCGATTGCACCATCGCTGCGTAACCTGAACGAGAGACGCGGAGAGAGCATGCACGAAGTGAGAGGGTCGAGTAGGTCCCGCCACGATTCTGCAGCCGCGACGCTAAGAAACCGCACGCGCAATCCGTCTATCTTTTTGGGAAGAACTGTATAAATTGCTTTACAGTCATCATCTTGCCACTAAATCGACAAACTTGTTGCTTAAGTGCTGAGCGTAGTTACGTTAAGATATTGAAAAGAAGCTAATGCCAAAGACTAGCCAGCTAAAATATAAAATAAAGAAGTCTTCAAAGAAACACACAAAGAAACTAAAGAAATCTGAATTTCGCCTAATTTCAGATGTGTGCAGCAAGTGTCTCTCCACAGAAAGGGGTTCCCATTTCAAAGAACAATTCAAAAAAGCCCACGTGCATAAGGATGAGAAGATAAATAAGCTGCCGAGGTTTAGTCAGCGAGGGGAAATCGCAAAAGAAAAATGCACCTCCATTTCCTCATCTCTTGCTGTGATGATCGAATGCTTCATTAGTGCAACGAAGCATGTAGGAAATTGGTAGTTATTTTCAATACATGCGTTTTTCCTGTGCACGGGAAAAACCATGCGGCCATTTCTGGAGCAACGGGCCGGCTGGCTGCACATGTCTCCGAGTACGTGTACGCTATTAGCGCATTGTAATCGCTCGCTTTTCCGTTCGGCTATCTTTGATTGCATATTTTTTTAATTATGTGGAAGCAGCTGAACTTCACCTTAACACAGAGTCTGTTGAAAGCTATCTGCCTTTGATAAATCCTCGCCGATGTCGATTGAACACCTTTGATTACACAATGCTTTTTGTCCAATCCATTCCGGAGTGGTTGGAGAGTGATTTTTCGGAAATCTCCCCCCACCCACTCAACCTAACTGCTAGCAGTATAACATGAGAAGCAACATGACTATGTACATATATACAGGGTCGAGCATGATTGTAGAAACACCACATACATTCCGCTTATTCAATTCAATTTCGGCTGCAATTTCTACCTTCATTGCATTATAGTTGGTATGTTAGCTTAGCACTTCTTGTATTCGCATATAACATTGGAAATCTCTGAATGCCTCTCGCTTACTGCCATCGCAAAGCTGAGAGCCGTTTCCGAAGCTAGGAGGTTTTGGCACGCCGCATTTTCAAATGGCTGAGAGTGTCCGGAAAATCAGCTTATCCAGCAATTCTAAAGAATAAAAAGTTAGAAGCGAATTGCGAATCTGAGGTGGAAGGACCGACACGGTTCGCAGGGAAGCTAAAAATGCACAAAGGTTCAAACGATTTTCGCAATTGTCCCATAAAGAGCCCAAAATTCAATCCACTCAAGCGTCCTGCTTGCTCGGTTTTAGAGAGAGTGGATGTATCAGAACCCAATATTGGTGCGAGCCCTTTGCTCCTTCCCCCGCAAATATTAAAAAGAACCACATTTGGCTAGGAGTAAGATCAACGACATTGCTGGCTTTCCGCTGACAACGAAATTTTCGAAGATCTCAGGGTCGATGTATGTAGCAGGAGGTGGATGACATCCAGCTGTACGCATTCCCAAACCAAACTGGCAGCGAGAGGATCCCAGCTTAACAGGAGGCAGACCATGTGGGAAGTGGATAGTCCCGTTCCCAACTCCCAGCATGGTCTGCATTCAGGGAATTAGCTTGGGGCAAACGACTCAACATGGAATTCAATATTAGTTTTAGTACATACATATACTGCTCATCTGCGACCAAAAATACCACGTAGGTATTTCAGACTAAGTTGAAATACATTTCAACTCATTGCGGACCATGCACATCTTGACGAATGTGCGTGGCCAATCAATATTTTTTTCAGCCACGTGATGCACCACGTGCATCACATGATCACAGGAAGACGGATTTTTCAAATGAGGGATGCAGTTTGTGTTATCCACGACTTTGCGGGTTTTTTTTTTGCATCGTTTGTAACATAGAGATTATAGTGTTTTTTTCTCGTTTGTAACATAGATATTATCTAATTTCGTGTCACAGATGACGTTCAGATAATGATAAGAACCCTTTATTCGTATAACATCACTATGGTATCACTGTCTTTCCATGCATCTCATTACACAATCTACCCTTATTAATGCCTCGATGTTATACTGAAGCTTTGATGTGGGTTAGTTTCCTAATTTGTCAAACCGCTGCGACATGAATTCGGATTTGCCACCGTACTTCATTGGAGACTTTGTCAAGAATGAGTGATCTGACCGAGTTCTTCTGATGCATATTTCTTCCTCTGTACTGAATACTGTGGTTGTGTGAAAGAGCTGTAGCAAAGAATGTAGTTTTCAACGTGAGGGATTGACGTGGTGCACCATGTACATCATATGGCCGCACAAGGACGAAAGACTGTGATGCAAAATGTGCATCACGCAATGTATTGAATGAGCGCTTGTTTCTGTTACCATACTTACGGGCCTCCCTTTATGTTCCTTCATGGAGTTAAAACGACTGCCTGTGCTCTTACAGTAGGTTCCAAGAAACCAAGCTGGACACTCCGATCCGAATGGGCACTCTGTATATTTTTCCAATCCTCGCTGGTATCTTTTCCCCAATCTGACTCCAGAGGCTGCACAAACGAAAATTGTTGCTCTGTTGATGTCCAGATTTGCTAGTAATCAAATGGACCCGCGTGTTCCGTTTTAAAATTGGGAACGCGCGCAAAAAAAAATGTTCAATGCATAATAAGATAATCAGATCAAAGAGGAAGGCAGAAATCGAACGACGTCCTCCTGCTATAACTCAAAGAATCCGTTAGTAGTGCCATTCTTGCTCTCTCCCGACACAAGAACCTGGAACGGATTCTTCTTAACTTCCGTGCTCAATCAATTGGGAATTCCTTCCCACTCCGGGTAATTTCAGTGCTCCAAACTTCACGAGAGTTTCAAGCAAGCACTAAAATACAATTCTGGAGGTTACCATTTGGGTTGGTTTTGTTGTTGAAGAACTCCTTTCCGAAGTAAATGAGATGCGTATTCCTTGTTAGCATCCCAACAGAAAAAATGAAAACCGATTTCGGCATTTTCTGCCCCAAATTGAGTCGGTGGAGATTGTCATCACGTGCCTGCTTGTTGCATTGCGCAGCCTCAATGGATTCCTTAATTCAACGTTTCAGTAATTTGGAGTCCTCTTTTTATATTCGTGATATCTGAGGGTGTTCTCACTTGGGCTACCTCCGTAACATTTTCGTTAATGGCTTCTCATAGGGGGAATATTTATTATTGCCTTCTCTCAGCCATGAGATAGAATCTTGCGAATGTGAATTAGATGTGTAGAACCATGACCGAAATGAATGCCTTAGGTTGGTCCGAAAATCTTGCACCAAGACTTATGTTTCGACCTAGAATTTTTTTTTTGATTTTGAATTTAAATTGAGGCAATTGAATGTGGTGTATGCACTAGTTTTAGTACTTTTTAACTATAAAAATTGACAGACCGGGTTCCATCCATGGCCAATAATGTTATGATTATTTGGAAAAGTGTGAAATTTGGAGCAAGACCTAGCAATGCTATGAAGCAAAATACGTCCTTATTCAAACGAAGACGATGTCGTCACGCCTTTCCAGCTCGAAATGGGCACTTGGCAATATTCCAACCTGGTCTATTGGGTTTTGCAAAATCCCAGAGATAACGAAGGACCTCTGCATCTTTTTTTCGTGATCTCGTCGTCATCGTGGAGGTAGCGGTTGTTCTCTTAATTAGCACATGTCCACGACGTCAGCTCATCGTGGGTGTTTCATGAAAGTGTAATAAGGGATCTTCTCTCGTCATTGTTACGTCATTTTGGTTGCTTTCGAGATGGCTAATGACAGGTCTTCCTAAGAGTTCACTTCACCTCGTCGTCATTTTGTCAATTGCTTGATTAGTTGCTGAGTGCTGATCTGAACAGTTTTCACACCCGTTCTTCCACCGATTTTGAAAATGGAGACGTAATAGCCACTCTTTTGCTGAGAGTCAGTGCATGATTCCTTCTTTCTGAGAGGATTTCTGCGGTCATCTCATTCCAGATACAAAAACATTCTTGGACTTTTCTGAAAAAGAAAGATAAAGCGATGTGCGCACCAGGATCGTGCGTTAGTGACGTGACGAATTACCGAATTAACGCGTGACGGCCATTTCTTCCAGTGAAGTTTGACAGTGGTTTAACAAGGAATCCGACAAAGTATGTTACTTTAATGAGTCAGGAATTGGATGAGAATTGCTTAGAAAGTGACACTAAAGCTTGCCATATCCTACTACAGATGGGAGCGTGTGACGCAGTGGTACGAGGCTCGCCTCGTTCTGATGATTTTTCCTCCATTAGTGATCATCATAGGAACTTCTGTTGATACTACATATTCTGCCAGCGAAAGCCTGTGCAATGATTGTTAATCTCCTCCTATTTATTCCTTTTCTTTCCGAACAAAATTTGAAATATTTTGTCTATGTGGGAAGCGATGGCGGACGCAGAAAGTGGAAAAGAGAGGGACACGGGAAAAGGTTGATTCCCCCCAGTTTGGAATATTAATTATAATATTAAGTAATTCGGCTCGTGTGTGGGGCGCAGTGGTAAGAGGCTCGCTGCGCACGCACACTGTCGATGGTTCAATCGCGCCCGTGGCCTACCAAGCCATCCATCCCTCCGGGATCGGTAAATTGGTGCCAGAGGAGTCTGGGAGGATGAAGCACCGACTTGGTTCATCGGATGCCCCCCGCAAGTCACTTTAGGGCACATGCGCATTCAACGCCTTTACGATGCTCGGATGAAGCCGAATGCGTGGCGCATCCCTCCTGACGGGATTGATCAACGCCGACCACTTTACCCACTTCATCCTTAGCTTCCCGGAAAACGCCAACATAAGGATTTCCGTGGTTTTTGTCTTTGAGGCGTAGCGATCAACTTTGGACAGCGTTCGGAATCAAAGGGTTAACGAAATTCTGAGCTATTGCAACCGCATCCCTAATACACACAGTCCTGTAATACTGCTCATGCGAAAATTTAAGGCATAGAAAGGAGTAGCACACAGCCATAATTTTTGATAGGTTTTCTGACCTGCAAGTTGTCTTTAAGGGGTTAAATTCGGCAGGTGAGCTTTCTGAATCCTATCAGGTATACGGACTGCATAATATCGAAGACATACTTATGTATGTACAAATTAGTCGCAGAATGTCCGTAGGGATTGTAATGTTACTATGAGATCTAGCCACACTAAAATGTCACAGTTGTAGCCGTAGTATGTTTTCGAGCTCTTTTTCACTTTTCAATGTTGTATTCGCCAAATAACAGAGATGTTCCCTTTTGCAGGGCTTCCGTGTTATCCACTCAACATGAGGTCATTCCAAGGAACAGAGGGTTTAATAGGTTAGCTTGTTGGGTCAACATGCAGCACATAAATAGAAAACTATTACCCACACCTAATTTGGTCTGCCCTTTCCGGGGATCTTTTTGTTAGAAGGCTTCATGTAATCCTTCTTCTAATGCGCCCACGCTATGAGAACGGCTGTACATGTAGTTCTGCAAAACACTTTGTGTCCCTCCCTGTGGTGCCATGGAAGCTACCAATATTCTGATGTTTTGTCTCCAATTCTCCTCTAGGTCTGAAGTTCTAAGATGGTAGCCGCTCTACGTAAGAAGTACCCTGCTACTTCGGCGCAGAACGTGATTGCTTTGGGAAAACACGATGGCCACATTTAACGAGCACACGGGGTATTTAGGTACGACATGTAGTTAGCATTATACAGTAAGTGACTTCCGCAAACGGATACTGTACAAAGCGCTAATGTCCAGCTTTCCGCAGTAGCGAATCTGAAGCAGCCTTAAACGTCGAGGAGCGACTGCTGCATTCTGCAGTCATACATCCGACACTATTCGGCTATTTCTGCTCCAGAATAGTTGGGTGTAGAGCTTCAAACATGGAATGGGCGGTGCAGACGGGTCCCATGGTTGGCTACTCAGGCAATAACTTCGGGTGACCCGAGAGGAGTCTTAGTCCTACCGGGTCACCCGAGAGACCATATTTTTGCTCGTGTATCGTTATCGGTTGACCCGAGGGAAGTCGTCGGAAAGGACTGCTGCGTCTCATCGTGAACGTTCTGTTCATACCATTAGTTGTCCTACCACTTTTGTACCAATTGCGAACAACAGGTTTGCTTCTGCGTTATAAGCATTCGATATGTGATATAAAATGTTGATAAAGCGCTCCTCTTGACTGAGCTCCATGGGTTCATCTCTCGGCCTACTTGTGCATCCAACTTTATCTCCGTTTTTGCTTTGTTTCTGATGTGATTTTTCTTATTTGGTGCTTCTTGAAGTGTTCCGTATAATGTCGACGCGCAAATTTTCTCATAACCTCTGCGCTTCATCTCTGCCGACACTACGTTCACCGCTGAACTTTTCTTACTCAACTAATGCCTTAGTCGATTCATCTGCTCAGCCAAGGTGATAGTCTCGCAATTGGGCTGATATGTTGGCATTGTAAGACTTAATTGTTCACCAACCGCAGTACTCCGGTTCGAAGCACACATTCTAGCTTCTCACGCGTTCGTCATGAGGAGAATATATATGTCGATGTCAAAGATCGAGAGATTTATTTTTAGAATTAGTTTCAATTTTCAATCCACCGACGCATTTGAAGGATTACTTGAACCTGTATGAAGCGTTCGAAATAAATGTGTGACGTTTCTTCCTTGACACAGTGTTCTGAGTTGGTTTGCGAGTGAGCAGTATACCAGTTAACCAGGTCTAGCCCATTGAAAGCATGTGCTGGAGAAGCCGAGGGTATTTTGCGGGCCACCCGAGGAAATTGAGCGGACGACCCGAGGGGGTTGACCGGATGAACTGAGGGAGTTTACGAGGTGACCCGAGACGAAAATACCGGGTGGACCCGAGGATAGCGCGGCGGGTCGCCCTGTAAACTCCTATCGGGTCATCCGATGTTAATGCCTGTATTGACCATTTGCAGAGCTCAGCCGCACCACCCTTCCCAGGTATAACGCTTCACACCTAAAATCGTGAGTTTCACAAGAATCTATGAGCCGCCAATCTATCGCACAACTACAGCAGCCGTCTGGATGGCTTCACGATTCACAACGACTCCGATTCCTTTGAATTTGCCTGATTTTTTCCTTTAATTTTCATTTATTTTTTGAACTTATATTTAATTAGCTCATCATACCCATCTTTATAGGTTGATTATTTTGAAAAAAATTAATTTTTAAAGATTTTGTCCGGAGGAATCGTAACAATACCTGGTTGCCTAGTGCGTCATGCTGAATGGCAATACAATTCAATGTGCTTCCACATAAATCCTGATTTTCTTAGAACCCTTAACGAATATAACGTCAACGAGCACTTGAGAAGTCCCACATTATTCAGAAAAAACTGCTTATTGGGGGTTTTTCTTGAGATGTTATAATTAGGAAAACAATAGATTAGAATCCTTTGTGACGCATGCGTTTCTGTCCCCGAAACTTGTTATCAGGAGCCATATATAGAAGGTGTATCCATGGAAAACGTCATGAGGGGAGTAGTACCTTCTCATTCGACTCGACGGTTCTCGAGTATATCTGTACTGCTTCTGCCTTGTGTCGAAAACCATGCCAAGCATACCATATCCGCTCTTCGAGTTTGGTTTTGTGCACGGATTCCAGATCAATATTGCAAAATGAATATGGAATTGCACCTCTGGTAATCCCTTCGACCGAGCATCCCTCCACACTTAAGTTTAGCCAGCCACAATTCGGCTTCGTCTACATTATGGTTCTGGCGGAAATATGCATAGTCCAATTTATTATGAACGGTAGGTGGAAATACGCCAGAGAAAAAAGCGAAGGAAAGTGTATAATACTTGGAAAGATTTTGGAAAGAGGCAGCCATTGGACACAAGCATATGTATGTACATACATACAGTCCATCGGTGGACGCAGAAAGTGGGCGGGATGGAGGGGGGGGGGGTTCTTGGTAAAAAAAATTGGGGTCATCGCCGTTTTGGGGACCGGACAAGAGATAAAATTAATAAAAATAGTCATTTATAGAGGAAATAATAAGAATGAACTAAAAATAAACTAATACCAGATTTTTATTCTTATTATGAAGCAATTTCAACAATTTGGCAACCCATTCTCGGGGAGAAGCCCCCTCCCCCCCTCCCTTTGCATCCACCACTGCGACACTGATATGTTGCGGGCATGTCTGTTTGGCTCCTAAGGGCTCAGTTGCTGAAAAGGTGTTTGATGGGAAAGAAACATGAGTGAAAACATCTTGAAACCACTTCTAACCATTGACAGATGCGTTAGGGTCGAAATATCAGGTCCAATAAATACTGTCATATGAGTAGTCTTCTTCGAACCTTTCATTAGTTGAGTGTTCTTTCGCCTCACCTATTTTGGTCATCATCCTCTCTAGTTTCTTCGCACTTTCCTGCATTCTTTTTGTCTCTAACGTCTTTCCAACTATCCCCCAGAGTGAAACAGGCTCTAAAAACCCGTGTGGCGGAACCATATAAATCAAAGATCTTCTTTGCCGATTTCCGGAAGTACCGTTGCCTTTTTGTCGCCCACATGTCGGAATTCATACCAAACTAACTACCACGCAAAAGAGGTGGCCTCGATGAGCCATTCAGTTCCGAAGCAGTTCCATTCCTCCCATAAAGCGCTAGCGCTTTTGCTCTTCAAACGTGCTCACTTCCGGTGATTTGTGGCTCGTCAGTCCCACTGCCATCATAAATCGTGGATAGCCAGCTTTAGATCCTGAGCGGAGATTCCAAGAATGCCTGTCGCCCTGAATATGGGCCCAGTTGCTTCATCATGCCTTCTTTTATTACATGTCTTTTGGTTTTCATCCTCTTTCCTATCATAATATATCTTTTGGCTCAGCATTCATGCCTGAGGGGAGCGTCAGGAAATCAACAAGCATCGTAAAAAAATTTTTCACTCTCTGAGAAATATTTGCTCTCTTCAATAGGACGATGAATGAATACACAATAATGCCATATGAACACAGAGCCTTGTTGCACTCTGGAACAGCGATATATTAAGGTAACTGGACTCCGTGATACAAAATCATAATTGTAATCAAAGTTTGTAAATATCCAAGGCCTCCGCGGCTAGCACGTAGTCTCTGGAGATTCAGCGCACAGTGGCTATTTTCAGAACACTAATTTCTGAAGAATAACAACTCGAGCCAAACTTATACTGTGTTGTTTTCAACTACGCGTTTCCATTTTACGAAGTAATTTCAGCACACAAATGCGTTTTTAACCAAATTATAGAGGAACTCGGCTGCAAAACATTTGCCATCTTGGGTAACTGTCATGTTAATAGCCTGAGGAAGGTTCTGGCTTCAATACTCTCATGACCAAGACGCTGGCTCCTCTTCCGTAACTCTTTATACTAACCATCTACCAAAACACTTTTGATTTGTAATAGCTTTGAATGTAACAGTGTAGATGGTTAACCGCATTTAGATGGTTCAATTCACGTACTGGTCATTATCGACTGAAAGTTCCTCGGCTACTGTCCACAGAGATTCCTTGAGATCGAAAATTTATGTAGAAGACCTGAAAGGCTTCTGGAATTTGCTACGATTTGTTTGCGATCTGGGCGAACAAGAAAAATAAATTCACCTGTGACTCGTCTCAGGGACATATGCACAATAAATACCCTTGGTTACAAGGTGGTGTCAGCCGTGGCTGCCCACCGTTGGGTAACAGATGGACCATAAAATCCCTCGAGAGATATGTAACTTGTTAAGCAGAAGTGAAATGCGGCTGTTCAGGTGCACTTACACATACAATTGAATGCAAGGCCCGGCCACAATATACTTGGTCTGATTCTTGCTTGAAATGGTAGACCTACGATGCTTACTGACAGTAAGTAGCAATGAGATTGCTAAAAAAATCCGTGAAGTTACCATAAACGTTTGCGCATTTGCGGAGTACATAAAGTGGGCGTCGATGGCGGTGACCCGTCTGCGGCCTCGAAAAGCACGCCGCGCGACCGCGCCGCTCACGATAGAATCGTCGCTGTAGTGGCGAATCTAGGTTTTCTTGATAATTGTTCATCAAATTTGATGGTAACTAATAAGAAAACTCACTAAATATCAAGAAAACCCCATAATTTGATGTCCCGGAGAGGATTCCCGCTCGAGCGGCGCGGTCGCGCCGCGTGCTTTTCGAGGCTGCGGACGGGTCACCGCCATCGACGCCCACTGTACGTGCATCCAGTTGACGACCACTACACAGCGAGCCACGTAAAAGGTGCTGCAACGCCGTGTTGTTGCGCAAGCCACTACAGCAACACCTCCTTGTCGCTGCATGAGGGCTGTGATGTCACGTGTTGCTGTGTTAGAAGTGAGGTGCGGTGGTAACACCATGCACACTGGGGATCTGGACATCATAATCCCGAAGAATACTTTCATGAAATTCGGGATAGACTTTGAGAAGCGCTACCGAACCCGGGTTATGTGATGTACGGGTGAACATCCGCAAATCGGAATTTTTGACCAAACTATTCCTTTTAATGACTCTTTCCGCGATGAAATCCTTTCAGAAATAAAAATTCCTGTCGATGACCATGCATTGACAATGAAGTCGTTGAACAAATTCTGGACTGACTACATGATTAACTTTTAAGTGACTCTTCTTTCGAGCATGGTTCCCATATTTGATGTTCTCTGGAGGTTATTTCAAGCACAAAATCCCAGAGTTTGTCTGAGACGGGTGTGAAAAGAATGGATGAGACCCGCAATCCCATAGACCTCTGGGCTGGCCTAGTCAGTGCGAGTTTTCCACACTATAGAGTTTTCAGGTGGTAACTGTCTATTTGCGATAGCAGCTTCTTTCAAGGACGTCAATTCAGATAAAACGCTCTTTAGGGGCCTAATTTGAATTCTGGTGGGAATCACAATGGTAATTTGTGTATTTGTAGTTAGAGATAACAGCTCCTGAAAAGTTGACCATGACAAAAAATTGAAGAAAAACTTCTCCTTACATACATACTCCAACAAGGAGCTCATATGCAGGAATGTAAACGTCCCTATCATTTCTGTGAACGATGCTGGTCTTGATTTTTAGTGCGGAATATGTATGAAGTGAAGTATAGCGCTTCTCCGTAGCGTAGCGGTTTACCTGGCCGTTTAGTGGTTTATCCGAAGGAAGTCTTGCCCGCAGCGAATGGAGAGCTCCTCGCCCACCTCTTAAGTTTTCGAATAGTGCAATGAACAGTGACGCGAACAATACGTACCTGTCTATGACGACGCAGGCTCAAAGGAGAGTACTAGCACCTATTGTTCTAGCACAAGAACACATCAACACTCACGCGGTGAACTACTAACTAGACCAAACCATCTACGTATGCATTCTCTCCATCCAAGCGGGCATTTCCAATTCAATACTTATTACCCTTTTACTTTTTTACTCGAAGGCGCCAATTGTGGATAAACACTCGTAGATGTTACTTTGCTCGAATTTCTTCAGAGTTTTCTCCTCATGAGGTGTAGAGCTCGATGCATAGGTGCGTTAAGATCAATTTGTAGAACTGAGCAACGATCATTAATAGGCGGGATTGGGATGTATTTTAGTTCTCTTATATTAGGACTGATGAGTCAACAGATTTTTCCCGTGCAGAAAAAAAGCGAAAAAAGAAAACACCATCCTGACACCATTTGTAAACTGATCAAACCACATTCATGCTATTTGTTCAGGTTAAAGAGGTAATCCAGCGCTTGTATGAAAAACAAGTCAGGTATGGCATTCAAAAAAATTGTGGATGTAGTTTCCAATGGTGGACATCATTACTCACCTCATAATTCGAATCCAGTACAGTTGGCTATCGGTTGATAAGGACCAATGATCAGCTCAACCATCCAGTTGTACTCGTCCTCCAGAAATCAGTACGGGGCTGGTTGAATCATACGGGGTACGGACAGTGGGTAAATATCACAGGAAATGGCGAAACAACAATTGAGCTCTCATTCAAAGGTTGAACTTGATGGATACGGATCCAGGAACAGACATTTACGTAAAGTTTAATGGATTCAACCAGACTGTGATCACTGGGCGTAAACCAGAGCTAGTGCTGGTTGGGGATCAACACGAAGTCTCGCACTTGGTCACGATATTTTTGGTTTCTCGCCTACTTCACTTTGATCGCTTTTATCATGCTTACTTATTCAGATATTTTCCGGGCATCCTTGCTTCTTCCGTTTTTCCAGGTCTAAGAAGTTTTAACGCTATTCCAGGAGACCAAAACAGTCAAGCGAAAGGCATCGCCTATTTTTTCAATTTTTTTATTTTTCGTTCATCTATTTCTCCTTGAGAACTTCTCCGCAAGTTTTCCTCAATGCAGTTTTGACAAATTCATAAGATTAAATGCGGAAGCTATTCACCTACCTAAATACGCCTTTAATGCGCTCTGATTCCGGTTGTTGATGTTTCTATGATTTCTATGAAAAATTGCAAAGGTCAAAGAAACGGCTTCCATATAGCTCAAAGAACATCGAGAGGGCAGGCATGCGTACTATACTTTGGAGCGAATAAAAATCGGATAATTTTGTAACTTTGATACCAATCCGGGAAACAATTTAAACCATCAGATATTTGAGAATGAGAAAGCCCCAAAGCTGTTCTTCTCTTTCGTGCAGCGCCATTGTGATCTGTAATCTTAGAACATTGGAATTTTCCATTTATTCGAAATATTCGATATTCGAAAGCAAAAATATTCAATTTCGAATGAATCGAAAATTCGAATGTCCCGACATCGGAGACCAATAAAATGCTGCACGAAAGAGAAGAAGAGCACACCTTTTAGATACCGTGTGTACAATACCAACGGTGTCGCTTGATGAAACTGCGCGATGTCTGCGATTTCGCGTTTTTTTCGTCGCATCTCCATAACTCTCTTTAATTTTGACCATTTTCAAAAAGGAGTAGATATTCGGAATCGGGATGATCCAGTCTATCCGGTGATGTGCTTAGATGTTGAAAATTCGAAAATTTTTGTTGATCATGTAGAAAAATCACCTAGGGATACAATTAAGAGAGACTCGCTGCTTCGAGTCTCCCCTAATTGTATCCGCAGGTACTTTTGTTGGAATGAATCCCGATAATTCCTCATTTTTGTGAAGAAGTTGTTACAGTGCTCTATAAATCCTTTTTTCGGGCTTGGAACAAAATGAGGACAAGAACGGTACCTCATATGACGGAAAACGGAACTTAGGGTTCAAAGACATGCCGCCACAGTACCTGGGGATATGTAGGCAATGTAATGCGTGCAAAAGGAGGGCGTGGCTCGTAAATACCTAGGTTGAGGCTTGGCAGAGTTCCAATGCAACGCACAAGATGATGAATTCAACACCACAATGTATTTAAATTGAAATGAAGCTGAAATTTAAATTTTTTAAAAATTGACAATTTTCGGAAATAAAACATCCACCCAGGGGTTATTTGAGATGCTGATCACGAATTTGACATCTATTTTGTATCATAATGCCATTTTTGAGGTGAATCACGCGTATACGGTATATACCGTATTTCTCAGTCTTCTGAAATTCCGGAAACGGTTTATTTGACATCCTCTTAACGAATTTTGCATCTATTTTGTATCGTGATGTCTTTTTCCAACAATTAATGGGAAAATGTTTGTGCTTTATTCCTTGAAACTGCTGGATTTGTATCTATAAAGCATGACACGGAAATAATTCAGGAGCAAACTTACTATCGAGACTTATTATCACGTTGGAGTCTCCGAACCGTCAGAAAGCTAATTTGTACCAACGAAAAATGAATTCTCTGGGTGAAAACGTTTGCTTCCAAAAGGAATTGTGAAAAACTCACTGCAGATAAAAATTTCATTTTCATGCGGGATCTCCTATGTGACCTTTCGACTACTACTTTTTTTTGTTCCAGGAAATCAATATTAAGAAAACTAATGCAGAGCGACGATCTGACGGCATAGTATCCTTGAGGTATGCCCGCAGGCACAGTGCGTACCTGCGAGGCATTTCTTACACCTCATCTGGCGATGGATTAATGATCGATTACGTTGGAGAAAATACAAATTTGAATTGCATACATTTCACACAAATCTTACGAACTAATCCTATGCACAGATGAGCTAGCAATACTTGTTAACAACGCCGAAAACTTTCAAAGGTAAATCTTGTGAGAAGAATTAAAAGGATTGAAAGTTAGGCTTCTCCGAACTACGAGCAGGTTTTACCTCCACATTTCATCTCTGTCGCTGTCACTCATTTAAAATCAATGTATACAGAAACAAAAAGTTTGAAATTTTTCAAATTGAAATCGGCGGATTTGACGAAATACTGGTATCCATTGGCTATACGCAATCTGGAAATAAATTAACTGGGATGAAACACATCTAAAAGATTGCCTACAAATTATATTTGGAAGGGAAGAGATGCTTACCACATACGGAAATTCAAAAATTATTCCAAATGTTTCATTTTAAAGCCTCGAAATTCTCAAAACTGGAGGCTCTGTCGCATCCATCGTGGACGACACTGCTGCACTGATAATTTTGGAAGATTATATCCAAAAAACCGCTTCTATTTCCGAAATCAGTTCATTTATCGTGGTCCGAGTGTGAAATGAACTCCGTATGATTAGTAGAAGGTGATTTTGTCGGCCGTACTCCAAGAAGATCACGTTATCGTTCAAAATGAATGTTATTTTCGTGTTCAGGATGTCAAATAACCCCCGTGTACAAATTTTCAGGAGATTTCACGAGATTTAGACCAGCATATGCAGGTCCGGTCCAAGGACTGTTGGCCACGCCCCTTTTGCTGCCTGCCAAGCGCGTATCCGCAGGTCATGGCGGCATGGGCTTTGAACCCTAAGTTCCTGGAGCCCATATGACTAGGATATGAACCAGAATACCAATTTCATCAATTTCTGCAATAATTTTCACATTTTCGGCTGTTTTGAAGGGAAATCGGCGTGTGATGTCTTTGAGTGTACTTCTTTTCGATTATCCCGAAACCTCTTGCTGTGCTTTTAATCGCATGTGATTGCGATTTAGAGAAAATGTACCTTCTCATCGTTGAAACATGATCTTTCCGATGTTAAAACGAATTTTTTGGAAGAGATAATCCGCGAATTCACAGTCTATCATTCATTATGGTTTCTTAAGCTTCTGCAACGGCAACAGCCATTGTTCCCCATTTTTCCTCTCTACCCATATCCCTGGCAGGCTATAAACGCGGCCTCGCTATCGCTCGAGCGATGGATCGCTGGGCCTCGCCGTCGACTGATGTGCCCTGCGGTATTTTCGCACCTCCTGGATGCGACTGTATTTGAAAATATGAAGAAAGTATTGAGAAATATAAATGAGAAAAAACTAAGGGTTTGTTTTTTCGATAATTGTGGAATGAAATCCATATTTGTCGAGAAAACATATTTCCAGATTTGACCAGCTTGTTGTAAAAAAATCTCACGGGTAGGAGTTTTTCATAGTAAATTTCAACATTACATGTAGCTGAAGCACTGGTCATTTCAAAAGTTTTGTAGTCCAGTTCCTACCTGTGAGATTTCCTAACAACACAATGAAAAAGCGTTGGGAATCGGATTTCATTCCATACTTCGTCAAAAAAAAAAGAAAAAAAGTAAAACCTCATTTTTTTCAGCTTTCCACTTATGAATATTCATATAAATACTCCCTTCCTGTTTTCAGATGCAGTCGCATCCAAGAGGTGCGAAAATACCGCAGGGTACGGCGAGGCCCAGCGATCCATCGCTCGAGCGATAGCGAGGCCGCGTTTATAGCCTGCCAGGGATATGGGTAGAGAGGAAAAATGGCGCAGGGGAACAATGGCTGTTGCAGTTGCAGAAGGTTAAGAAACCATAATGAATGATAAATTGTGAATTCGCGGATTATCTCTTCCAAAAAATTCGTTCTAACATCGGAACGATCATGTTTCAACGATGAGAATGTACTTTTTCTCTAAATCGCATACATATGCGATTAAAAGCACAATGGCAGTGAGGAGGTTTCGAGATAGTCGAGAAAACTTCACTCAAAGATCTCAAACATCGATTTCCCTTCAAAACAGCCAAAAATGTGAAAATTATTTCTGAAATTGATGAAATTGGCATTCTGGTTCATATCCTGGTCATATGAGGTACCGTTCTTGTCCTCATCTAGTCCCAAACCTGAAAAAAGGATTTATAATGCACTGTAATAACTTCCTCACAAAAATAAGGAATTAACGGGCCTCATTCTAACAAAAGTACCTGCGGATACAATTAGGAGAGACTCAAAGCAGCACGTCTCTCTTAATTGTATCCCTAGGTGATTTTTCTACATGATCAACAAAAATTTCCAAATTTTCAACTTCTAAGCATATCACGGATAGACTGGATCATCCCGATTCCGAATATCTACTCCTTTTTGAAAATGGTCAAAATTGAAGAGAGTTATGGAGATGCGACGAAAAAAACGCGAAATCGCAGACATCACGCAGTTTCATCAAGCGACACCGTTGGTATTGTACATGTTGGAGACCTTGAGGACTCGCTTTTCCTACAGATCTCTGCGCCGCTCACGGCACAATTATTATCGCTCCTGTACACGTAACTGCGCCGGCAATTTGTTGACAATTCCCTGGTGTGGTGGTTTTCAAATTAGATTCCACAAGCAAGTTGTTGTGCTCCATCTGCCCAATTAGTTTTTAACGAACTCGCACAAAATCCGTTGCGTTCAGCGAGTCAAGTTACCGCGAGATTAGCGCTGCCCCACTCAAGTTTGCCGCTCAAGTAGGGCACTCGTCATTCTCAATTTCCCCTGGTGATTCTACTCTAAGAGTTCGTGGATGAGGAATTACTCCTCGTCCAACTGCACTGATTTGATTCTGAGCGCCGAGCAGTTGCTCCGCGGATGTTCTCCGGTTGTTTCATGACCTTTGGAGCAGTCTGTGGCCGAGCTATTTCGGAACTCCTACGCTCTCAGTGATTGAGTTCGTGGTCATCGCCCATCATCGAGTCTCTTGAATGTTCTCCTTAGATTCACCCAATCGACTGAAGAGAATTAAAACTTCAGCCTTCCTCTAGAAGCTTCCTTCTAATAATTGCTACGTCGGCTTTATCTAGAAATCGTAATGAATTTTTCCGAATTGATAGAAAGGTTTTACATTTCATGGTTTTCCCACACGCCTCTCACCAGCTGTCTTGTAACCGTTTTTAGCACCGAATAATACGATCAGATTTCCGGAAAATTTCCACGAATCGCCAATTTCTTGCATTTGATTGAATTTCAGACAGAAAAAAGTTGCAGATCCGCTATAAATAAAGTGGTTTGCCCGCAATGGTGGCATTCTCAGTCCTTTCCCACTTGGTTCAGTGGTGCGCATTTCGGCCATATTCAGCTGTGCTTGTTTCTTGATTTTTGTGAATGACAGTGAACTTTCTAGATATCCATAAATACATTTCCCTCGTCAAAAACACAACTTTTCTAGAAAATAAAATTCAGCGATTGCTGAGCGAAGCAGCAGCTAGAACCAAATATCTTGTACTTGAAATACCAAGGCCACTGTCATCCGGAATTACATGCCTCTTCGAATCTCCTCTGTGTGTCTGTCTCTGTGTACGTGGCTGCCTCGCGTTTTGTAGCGTCAGTGCAGTGCAGGTAATGAAGTACACGGAATGAGTACCATGGTTCAGGGTCTCGTGGCGGGACGCCTGCACGTCCTATCAGCGGAATATTGGTCCGCGCCCTTCACACACTGAAAATAGTGTCTTTATTTCCTGCGTTTCCCGCGCCTCATCTTTGCGTACGCGATTTTACTCATGTACGCTTAATGTTTGCTGAAATCCATTCGTTGCTAACGACGGCTCGTGACGAACTGTTGCCGCTGGGAAAAATAAAAATGCATAACTTTTTAGGCTGTCGAACTAACAATGTACGGATCAGACGGAAGCTCAGAAGCTACTGAACACTATTTCTTGGCAATGATGCAATTTTATCCCGATTTAAGAAATTTCTTGGTTCCTCAACATTCCACAATTGGTTACTGGAAGGTGTCTTCCATAGAACACCTTCCAGTAACCTCTTCCATAGAACTGCTGCTGTTGATGTTCGCTGAAATCTCCTCACGACATACCGTTTCAGTGTCCTTGAAGATACAAAGGCCTCGCCCAGGATACCAAATTGAGTGGAATCCGAGAGCATGAGTTCAAGCGTAGCAACCCTCGATCTTGAGTACTGAGGGAGCTGCAGAGTAACCGCTTCAATCAACGTGTCGCGGCTGCAGAACTTTATTGGTTTGGACGTGGACCAGCCTACTACAAGGTAGGGAGGATCTGGCTTTACACTAGGACCCGTCGGATAGACAAAGCGTTTTCATGTTGAATGTCTTCGGAAATTTGTCCTTGGAAACATGTCTTTGCCAGCTATCTACAGCAAGGAATTTTTGAATAGGTCAAAAGGTAATCGTAATTACTCACTGAAACTTGGAGAAATCTATCGAAAAATTTCTCCTAAACAAAAACACAAAGAAAGTATTTGGACCCTTTCCGGAAGCTGTGCGTACCACCTATTCTTGGCTAAGTGACCTTCTGGAGTTCGCAAATGCTATTGGAACAGCTATAAAAAGGTGGGAATTGGTCCAGACGGCAGAAAGGATGAAGGGTGCGTTTGAGGATGAGGAAAGTAAGCGCCATGTCGACAAGTAATGTTTTGCTGTCTATGGTACCTATGACCGAGTTTTCGGGCTTTTCAGTTGAGTTAAATCTAACAGCTACAGTTGGCTGGGACTAATACTGCACTAATACTGGTTGATATCTTCTGACTGGTTGGTACGGATCCGTTTTCACCTGGTTCCATAGCATGTCAAGGGTGGATGTCTGAGAAGTTATGAATCAAGTCAATTTCTTTAGAGTACACCAGTGGGTTAGGATACACCTGTTGGTATGAAGAACGAAATAATTAGTTGGCTGGGACGAATATTGCACTAATTCTGCTTCCTTTTTTTCTCGTTTCTCTTTTTTAGTTCTTAACTCCCAAGAGAAATGTATGCTAATGCGCAGACTACAATGACGTTCTCGTTATTGTCGTTGGTTCATACTCTCGTGTATTTCTAGAAATACGTACTTATCGAAAAAAAACTTCAAGTGCGTTTATAGTTCACGCAACATTAACCGTAGTGAACCACGTGACGCCGCCCCCTAGAGTATTGGTAATTGTTCAAAATATTCAGTTCTAAATTTAGACTCAAAGCGTCACATGTAGACACAACAGGTTAATTTGGGGCTTGGCTGTTGAAGTGGGCGGATGACACTTTCTGGGAAGAGCCTCGTCAGGCGGAAGTACTCCACTCCCTGCTGGTGCCTCTTCAGGACGGCGGCTGCGCTGTCCGTGCATTGCGATCGCAGCACGAGCTAATCGTGCTGACATGCGATGCGGCGTTTCATTTCCATTCGTCACTTTATGTGTCAGACATTCGCGCCTAATTGTTGATGTCGCCAGCACTTTACTACTCGCCGTTTCGCGAAATAAAGCCCGTAGTTGGCTCATTTAGCTCAGGTCATGCTAATTCACAGGGTTTCACCATGGATAGGAGATGAGGATAGGCGGTGGCAAACTTTGGACTTTTGCCGATTCTTCTTTCGAAAGCTATTGTTCTCCAATTATCCGGGGCTGCAACATCAAAAGCAAAAAGATCAAAATTGGCTGAATTGATGTTTCATTGCTTTTTTCGAGGGGGAAATGTCTCCACGTGACCGTACCACCGTTCTTCAATGGGAATAAAACATTTTAATGCAGGATTTTCTGATTGAAACAAGCGCGATCACGAGCAATTCTAGTCTTGCGCGACATTCCTTCAGTAGAAAAACCCCTTGAAATTTTCACATAAACAGATTTAGCCTGCTACTGCGAAAGTTCTAAGGATGATTATTTTGATCTACTCGATCCATAGTGTCTTGTAAAGCACCGAAGACCGCCTCTGCCGACTAAACTAGTGCTTTCAACCTATTCTGAAGCGAAAATCCTAGTCGCTCTCAAGCGAACTTCTTGTTCTTCTGGGCTCTATTCCGAAATTCGGCTTTTTTTGCCAGCCTTGTCGAGTTCCCCAGTTTTTCTATGCATTTACTTGTAAATGAACTTTTTGTAGGCGTTTTTAGGGATGTGTTGGGTTCCCTGTCCTGTCAGCAGGGGCTTAGTTACAAGATTGTGAGATTGCGTGGTGGCAGATGCCCAGTTCTGCAAGGCCAACTCTAGGCATCTTTGCTTGGGCAATTTCCCTTAGTCCAATGCCTAGAAATTTGGCGTATGAATAAATGCACTGACCACCGAAACGCAGTTGAATACCTAGGATTTTCGCTTCAGAGTAACCAGGACCGGCTTTACGAGACTTTTTTCTTCCAAATTTGTGCACGGCTTAGAAGAAGTCTTCTAGGGTTTTCTGGAAGTTTGGTTAGTCCTGACTCATGGTACAATCACAATACATATGTTGAACACTGGATTTTTGTGGGAATCAGGACTAGTCTCATTTCTATGGATTTGTCTTGTGGATTGCTTAATAATTTAGCGGCAAGCTGTTGAGGTTTGAATATAATATTTTTCCCTCAACTTTGACTCTGAGTTCTCTGAAATTTTTGTTCAGTTCGATTTACGGCACATCTCCTTGTGTAATGAAATGAAAAATTCCGTGGGAACGAGTGTGGAGAAACACGAGCATGGGGGTGATATGAGACCTGTCTTTACTTTCATAATTTCTGAAAAAAAAAACGACTACGAGGTTCTCCTAGTGTGTTGATGGAATAATGTATTAGATACATTCAATATTCGATTATTCGATTTCAAATAGATTGACAAGAGGAAATTTGGAAACGCAGAGCCTATACCATCTGTTGGAAGAAAACAATAGCTGCGAAGCTTTCTGTATTTGAAACATCCGATTTTTAGATGGTTCTTTGAATTGTTAGTCTAATTAATTAAATTTATTCCATTTCTACTCGGTCAGTGCTCTAGTTCCCCGTAGAACTAAACTGTCGGAAGCGGATTCGGAAAGCAATGTGAGGGCAATGTCTGAGAATCTTCATGTTAACATCCACCTATGAATTTTTCACAAGAAGGGCTCAGAAATAGATTCCCCCCCCCATTTTTCCAGAGAATCATGGATGAGTTTCATATCAGAGCATCTTGAAGATGCTCGTGTGAAAATCTCGGGAAAAATTCCGTGGTAATGCTCGTGCTGCTCTTCAGACGGATATTATGAACAGAGTTGTACTGCAGAACACTGAAGGAAGCGCTTTCAATTCCGAGGAAATGAATTTAGAAAAAAAAACTCTTTCTGTCTGAGAGGAAAATGAGTGCAACTTTGGACTCGGACTTCTTGTTGCCCTCCACATGAAACATCTTAACCGCAGGACCACCTAACCTCTGGTATCTTCATCTTTTGATCTTGCCTAAGTATCTTTGAGGCTTGATCTCTGCTTAATGTTTGCTTGTCAACCTCCAATTTTCACGTTCTGTTTACTCCATAATCATTCAGTTGTTTCTCCTGTTGTGAAAGATGATGCATCCTCGTCTTTGTCTCCGTCACAGAATCTCACTTGTTCCATTTTTGATGGAAACTCAATTTTTTTCGAATTTTGTACGGAATCAGTCTCGGAAACTATGTACTTGAGAAGCATGGACATTCGGAAACTTTTTCCCTGTACCTAAAAATTTCAATAAGGTAAATGTTGTTTCTGATCGAGTGCGGGAATTAATGTGAGCCATGTAAGAGATCACTTTCCCATGTAGACCATATGGAAACCGAGTGCATTCCTCAAAACTCTCAGGTTGTTGCCTGGAGATCTTAGCACTATTGTTGATCAGGGGACAAAATCTCACACGATCAGCCACAAAACATACATGTGGGGATACTTTTTGTATTCTTAGAATGCTTATGTTCGGTCATAATAGTCTCGATTCTAAGTCAAAGGTATTCTATTTTCTCTCCCTTTGCTTTTTTCCTTCATTCTTTCTCTTTTCATTCCTAGGTAATGGAGAAAACACTTCGTGTTCGCATTTCTGATTGGTTCACCTTTTAGAGCAACTTTTCATGCATACTACATATACATATTTGGAAATGACAGAATTTTCCCTCTTTCTGTCCCTCATATGTACTTCATTGTTTATTCCCGTTAAAAAAAAACTCTGCAAAGAATTCTTTTGTTCTACTGATTATCTCCAGAAGAAGCCATTCAACAAATCTTATGCTTATACTATAATATTATTTCTCCCTTCCGTCCCATAATTCTGGATTAGGGCTACGTATAGGTCATCCTATCGGAACCAGTTACTGCCGAAACAATGTAAGCGATTTCTCTACCATTACAGAAGTTCAACAAATCGCATATTAGCATTCCTCTAAACTTTCATGCTTTTTTTCGCCTATTCATTCGACAACATCTGCCTTCCTCCGCCAATAACGCTTATTCATCGCCCATATAAACTTGTAAACTTAAATTCCATTCAGCCGAATCATATGGACTATCCTTAGAGAGAACGGTAAAAATGGAGAGTCTGTCAATGTTAATTCCTATATAAGCGCTCAGCGAATGCTTCCTTTGATTCCGTAGCCCATGTACCAATAAAGGGTTTCTACGCCGCAACCCACGTCATCTACGTCCTCGGGATCGATACAACTTCTGCAGGCCTCTGGATGCTGAAAGAGGAGATGCTAGTCCTACCTTGATCGTAAAGTAATTAAAGCATAGTAGAGTAGTAGAAACTAGTATGATTAAGAGACTTTGACGAGATTCTTTGACGTTCGTAGAACTAATGCCGGAAATATGTATTAATCTACTCATTCTTCTATGTCCAGAAAAGGAAACTGCCTAGTAAAAAACACAGTTCCGCTTCCGAATCGTGAACATGATACATACATAGTTCAGAGATAAATAGCAAAGCAGGGCGGGCAAAACTTCAAAAAAGCGTGTGAGCTTATGTTGATAGCCGACATTTGTTTGGAGAGGTTAGATCAGGGAGCAGGAGGACCGGATGTACACTAAAACGATGATGTCAGTGAAATCGGTGGATGCACAGTCGCCAAGTTGTATGTGGTGCGGCGCATGCCAGTGGGCCTCGACAATTGGAATACCCTATAGACACCTATAGATATATAGCATCAGTGCCAGTTTCTGCTTGGGGACAGCTCTGAAGGAGCTTCAGCGAATCCTATAAAATTCCAGAATGAAATGAACGTAATGGATTCTGATATAAAGGTGTCTCGTATGTGTTGGAGTGTGAAACATAAGTCGAGGTGATCTTTTGTGATAAGTCTTAGTCTACGCACTTGTTGGAGGTGCAATCTAGGTGAAACTCTCTCTTTCTTCGTCTTTTTGGAATGCTCCCGTGATGTTCGGAGATCCTTGAAACCGTTGTGCCACCACTGGAGGTACAAAACATAAGAGATGAATCCACCAAAGTCTTCTATACTGAAGCAGCCTCAGCGGATTGAAATCACCCGTTTCCGCGCTTTCCCACACGGCTCACGAGATCTATGTCTCCAGGTTCAAACTCATCATCCGCCTTCCAATGGCTGCTCACTGAGCGGAAAAAGGAACTCAATGTTACTTACGTAACCTTCTGGTATCTACGTCACGAGAGAGTGTAGTGACAACACTAAGTGGTAAACAACCAGTTTGTTCATAAGTTGCAAGCAAAGAACGCCAACATAAATCGTCATTGCAGGTGGAAGTTGTTGTTTATTTCTGCCATACATACGTATATAGTGTTCCGCTAAAAAAGCCATTGCTTTTATTACTCACTACTCGCCGTGACGTGATCCCACCCGCCTATCGACGAGTCGCCATCAAGGCCTGCACTAGCTCTATCTCTCCAGTCTTACATCAAATGAGAAGTGTCAAACATATCAAACACGAAAAACAAACTGACAGGGGAATCACTTCTAGGAAACCCCCTCTGACAGTTTTTCAAAACCTAGCCTACTCCTTCCTACATTAATAGAATAGAAATTAATCAATTGGTTTAAAAAATCAATAAAAATGTTAAAAAAGAAAAAGGAAATCGTACGTTCCTTCCCTACCCTTAGACGGACATGGCATGATTGAAAGGACATGGCATGAATAAAGGACATCAAGTTAGTCGGGTATGTAGTTTGACATGGTTGGAACAGCTCATTTGGCGTAGATTAAAAAATAGATGAAAGAATATGAACATCCATAGGTCACTTGTGATCCATTTATATTATAAAATACGCGTGTGTTTGGAGTTACTATCACCAGTTATCATTATTTCAAGCGCAAAAACAGATACAGTCCTTCTCAAAAACATAGACTGATTGCGCGACTGCACCATCGCGGCGGGGCCTGATCGAGGGATGCGGAGAGAGCATGCTTCAAGCGAGAGGCTCGAGCAGGTCCCACCGCGATGGTGCAGTCGCAACACTAAGAAACCGCACGCGCAATCCGTCTATCTTTTTGAGAAGGACTGTACATAGGGCTGGATGTCTAGGAACGAAAGTTGTCGCCGCAATTCCTGAAAAACTGAAATAAGTAATCAGCCCAAACAAGAGGTACAGTAAAGTCCAAACGGTCGTAGACAGAGGTCGGGACAGCGGCGCGATTTTCCTGTGTCTCTGCCCAGCAGGCTCGCTATTTCGGTGCAGCAGACAACCAGAGCGCCCGCGCAGCGGTTCCGCCCCGCCCCCCCCCCCCCCCCC
>JARK01001380.1:1134933-1149816 GCA_000688135.1 Ancylostoma ceylanicum
GGGGGGGGGGGGGGGGGTTAGTAGGTTTTTGTGATGGCCGAAATCTAGACTCCTCCAGCATCCTCGGAATTTGGATTAGTTGGGAAAGCACTTCAAAAATATCGGATGAGTTGAACCTTAACCATTTGGGCGCCGCTGGCAGCTACTTCACTCAGCTTCTTGGGGCCTTATCAAAAGTGATGAAGGCTATTCTGAAGAAAAGGGTTATCTTCAATTACTTGTGAGATATTGAGCATAAATCCTACGACACTGTTCTGAACTATACACAGATTCTTTTTTTGAGGTGCACTTTTCTTTACATATGTTCGACCCACTCTATATTTATTTATTTAGTAATACGTTACATGAACGTGCTGTACTATACCAGAATTAAGTGAAACACAGTGAATTTGATGAAAAGTGAGGAAAAAGAAACTGAATAGTGAATATCAACACCAACACTTGCACTAATACTTAACAAACAAAAACAATATACAACTATATAACACTATTACAGCGCTTCTTGCATCGACACAGCTCATACCCTCCAGGCCTTTTTGCAAAAACGTCCTACTCACAAAGCGCAGCCACTCCGACCGCAGTTTAGGCGGACCTTCCTGCTTGTTTGATTCAGGCTCTACTTTTCCGCGACGTGTCACAGGAAATGGATGCACTCCATACATTCAGGATGACACGCACTTCCGTTACCAGGTGGTCCCATACGTCATGCGGAAGAAGTCAGTGGAGTGGTCATGTGGAGCGCTTATTCGCTGAAGTCGGATGCATTCATGTGATCCTCTCCGCTAGTAGCCGAACATGATCTCCGCCCGCCCTTCTGTCCTAGTATTTCTATTGCAAAGTTCCGGGTCCAAACTCATTTCTGCGAATCGTTTTTTGAGCAACGTTTACGTCATCACTGAAACATCAATCGCTTTGCTGACGAAAATTCAAACTTACGCAATTTATTAGATTCTGCAATTCTGAATCCAATTACGAAATAACCACACGTACCAGGCAACTACGTAGGCGATTGTCTAGCTCTCATTATCCACTAATTCATCAACGGAGCCATCTACGTTTCATCGTGTACAATGGGGCGGTACAGACCCAATCTCTTATGCCGATTTGTGCGGGCCTTGCCGAATCAGATGGAGCCTGATCTTGTTTTTCTTCCTTTTGTAGAGCTAAAGCTTAGAATCTCCATTCTTCCACCTATTTTTTTCTTTTATTTATGTGCTATGCAATGACAGAATCTCGTATTAACACCTTCAAATTATTTAAATGAGCAGGTCATCACTCTGGAATGGACCATAGCAGCCGTGACAAACCTAGTATTTTCTAAATTTAGTTCTAAATAAACAAGACCTAGATTGTTTTCTGAAGTAGGCGCACCCAGCTCTCATGATCTCTACCATTTCAAGCCTAACTGTGATCATCGAATTTTGCCTCTTAATGAGAAGAGTGAGTGGCTCTCCCTATCGTTAAAATGGAAGATCAAATTTTGAGGACCCGGCGTGTTTTTTTTCTCTGGAAAATAAATGTCTCGGATGTTAGCGCTTCTCGGAGTAATGTCAACCTCTAACAGGATCCATGAAATCCACGAGAGGGTTCAAAACTTACTCTGGTAAGATTCACTAACGTTCCTGGGGAGTTTGTCAGCTACCCGAAATTCTGAAATGAACGAATTCTGTGGGGATAAATGAGAGTGCTGCGTTCGAGAGATTCGTCTTAGACAACTATGATAAGTTTTGGTGGAAATAGTGAGCTCCACCAATTTTTGCTCGACAAACTGGTCCAATCAGGATCAAGGGGTAGCTGACAATCTGCCCGGGAACGTACATGAATCCTGCTACTGCTCACCTAGAACGGACGAGTTTCTCCAGTATGATATATCTTGCTATCTGCTCCATTACTTGTTATCAAGACTTGAGACGAGCGTCCTCGAGAAACTATGTTTATTGTTAACAAAATGTACGATTGTACGATTCAAAACAGCTGGGAGAGCAATGCCTTCCCTTATCGTCCATGAATCCCGTCCAAGAATTGCATACCCTCAAATCCTTTACAATTCCTTTGTTGCGCAATGAACGAAATGGAACAAATTCCCTGCTTCAAGACAATTTCAAGACCTCAAGGGAATCGTTCGTTGTAAAGGTGAAATATTAATTTTACGATGGGTGCAGTCTATGACGATTCCTTCTTCTGAAGGTGCACGACGAACAGCTTAGCACTAGACCTCAGAACGTTGTCACACATTCACCAAAGTTGCATTTTCAGGCATTTTTAGTAAATGAACCTACAATCTCCACATTATAGCATTCTTCTGTTTCATTCCGTCCACACTTCACGGGTGGCTACGTACATACATACGAGGGCAGTTTGAAAAGTTTCCGGAATGACAATGAAAACAAAAAAAGTCGGAGGCAATTAATATCTCATTTCTTAACCCAATCTCTTTGAAGCCAAGCAAACGTGGTACGGTTTGTTTTCATTCTTCCATTCTTTACCTAGGATGAATTTACTTGGAGTACTCAAAACAACCGAGTTGGACCATGATTAACTCGTCGCTTGATCGGAATCTCTTCTCTGATGGGGGGACCTTATGCTGCTCTGGCAGGTAGAAGTACGAGGAAGCTAAATCAGAAAACTCATTGGATGATGTGAAGTTTTAAATTTTATTATCACAAGTTTTTTCCAAGTGGTGGCCCATGCAATCGATGTCATTCTGACATGCAGGGACAACTTCTATTTCTTGGTCAAACTCATGCGTGTCGGTCGAGTTTTCACGTCCAGAGCTTCCACAAATATTGGCAAATATTCAGCCATGATAGGTTCCCCATCCATCCCACGAACTCCCAACAACGGATATCGTCACCATCCCACTTCAGTGGCCGGCACATTTTCCTCCAGAACCCATTCTTCGTGTCTAACCTACTGTTTCCATCGCCTTCATTGCAGCCAGCTTGTAGCTGGTAATCTATCCTTCAATACGGATCACAATCTCGGATTGAAATAGAACTCAAGCCTTTTAAAAGAACTGGCTGACTCCCATGTTGGAATGCGGTTTTGTGAGGGGTTGGGCAAATGCGGCACAGTGTTTCGAAAATGTTTTTTCATACTCAGTTTGTAAGGTAGAATAGAAATTGATCATGCGTTAGAGATGCCCTAGACTCCCCCATTCAGCACTTATTTGTATCCCATCTTTCAAAACCTTACCAACGATTTCATTCATATTCTCCAAAATGGTGACCTTTTTTCGGCACTTCGCATATGGTTTGTTGTTTGCTCGCGTTCTGCTACGGCTGGTTCTTAAAACTCAGATACTCCGGGTGGAAAACGAAGGTAATGGTTCTTTTCAAAATCACCACCGGGGTACTATTTGGTCTACTTGCGGTTATCTCCTCCTATTAAAAGAATTAACAACCGCCCAAATTTCACATCTGTCTGCAATTGAGCGCAGCTGAAATTGCACGAGTTGATCTACTTGCCAAAAGCAGAACCTTGATCATATCAAATCGAGATTTATAGTCAATTCATGTGAAGAACTGGCCAACACAACTGCATGAAAATCTATGAGAAAGAACAACTCCTTGGTGGTCATTCCGGAGACTTTTCAAACCGCCCTCGTATTATGCCATTTGTAAAGACGTCTACGCACCTCGTAAAAATAGACGCAGCCCAGGGGAAGCTTACGGGTAGTATGACGGATCAGAGGATTTAAAAGTGCGTACTATGATTTAGCTGAGGATTTAAAGGTTTCCTAGCATAGCGCGTTCTTATTTTTCATAACATAACATCATTAAATCTTTAATCCATAAACGTGGGCAATTTGCTCTGATGATGTACTGCAATAAGGACCGCTTTAACCCCGCCTCCGCCTCCCAACCCACCTGCTTGTACTGCAAAAACCACTGCAATAACGACGGCTTAGCTTTTCCACCCTGTCTACTGAGCAACTTTGTCGCTGCTTAGAAATGAACTTATCGCTTTTTATACTAGATCTTTTTGTTTAACGTGCGCCTATCTGGTGAACGGTAGGGCTAGTCGCATGGCTGACGCAGCTCGGACGCACGGATTCACGTTCTCGCTGCGGCCACGGATCCTTCAGTTGAGAAGGCGCATTGACCGGCCTTCATGGGAAAATGTTCCGAAAATGGATGCTTACGTCCGACTGCTATAAATTGCTCTTTACTCAACGACATTCGATATATGGTCTACACCAATCGCCTTGAATCCATTCGTTTTCCCTTCTATTCGAGATTTTCAGTTTTTGTCGCACATATTTTACTTGATTTTTTTGTTGTGTGTTATTCTATTCGATATGCGTCATTCTTCGCAACCGCTCTAATCGTGAACTGTAATTTTTCAAGTGAATTGTTTATAGTGAAACGCGCAGAAATGATCTTGGCGTGATTCGTTAATCGCAAAAAATCACAATTTACGATTGTATTCGTTAATCGCAATTAGGAACAGGTCAGAAGTTATCCATAGAGCTTCGCCCTCATCCATTTCGACTATAGTCCGGTGCCTGCTAGTACATTCTTTTTCTGGGAGGACCACTATCACTGGTAGGATTTCTTGTTTTTTTTTCTCAACACATCGGTCCTTCTTCCAATCCTTGCGCTCTAATCATTGTGCGTTTGCTTTAGAATCAGTTTTATAGAGCAGATTTAATCTCCCGCTATTACGAATGCAGTATTCAATCAAAATCTTCGCTTGTGCAAACACTTCACATATAGTGTCGTACGCGTAAACTCCCATATTTGTCAACAAACTCGGGCGTCCATATATTACTGAGCTAGCATGCAGGAATTGCATCGGGTTCATTCGAATGCTCAGGCTTCTTGTCCATTTCTGCTTTTGAATGGCCATTTGAAATTTGCCCTTGTCGCTCTCATAGCAAATGGAGCACATTCATCTTAGTGGTGGGAAGTTAGTTCCTTTTCCTGAAGAGGGTTACCTACCAGAGACGGAAGAAGCAATGTTACCTAGTCAAATTAATGGAAATGCTATTTATCCAGACGTGGCTTTGTACCCAGTTTGATTACTCGTTAATGGAAAACAGATAGGCATCGCCTCCGACAGTACTTTTCCAAATTGCAGACCAACACTGAAGGTGCGACAAAAGAATTCGGATAGACATATCCATCTGCTACAATATGATGAACAAAAAGACTATCAGTTATTGTCTGTTCTTATTGTTAGCTTAGTTATGAGAACGAATGGTGTCATATTAGAACTCTGAATATTTTTCCTCTGCTAGCGGTGCAGACCCGGAAAAGCGAAAGTGACTCGCTATCCCAGGTACACAGGTTATTCAAATCAAGTTCATCTCATTCCCATTCGAGGTAGGATCCAAATTTTTGGAGGGAGTGGAAGAGCGGAGACCTCAGAGTCTAGGCGCTGCATGCGTCATTGCGATTACCCAGGGTAAACGTGCTAACACCACCCATCGTTAACATGGGCGTCAACACATTTATCGTAGATTATCTCAATTATGCATCCAGGCCCAGAAAACACTACGAAATTCTCCAAGATGGAGGCACCGGGGCAAGACACGAATTCCCATCCTGAAGGAAAATTATCACTTCACTTCACGAGTTATTTTCGTCCGCTACAAAACCCAAATTAGCACCTACATATTCAAAACGTGCAGAGCATGTAGCAACAAAAATAGCGGTGAATTGGTACTACAACAGGAGAAACTAGTGATTGTAGTCTAATTTCGTTAATGCTCAAGATGTATGACCACTACTAACAAAACAAAAAAGGGTGCTAAGAATTGCTCCAGTGTCGCTTCTAATTTTTCTAGTTTTTGCGCAGTCGTTTAGTAGGAGGTATATATTTGCTACCTCCCAGAAAAACTCGGAATTTCTTCACAAATAGTTGACAGGGAGCGTCAGTTTTCACAACGTTCTCTTCTTTATATTTTCATCAAGTAATCGCGCTTATTCGAAGATGTTTAGATCACCGCGCACGGTAGGTTTACTCGGACGTTTGGTACCACGCGTGCATGCGGGTCCAGATCTGTGGAGACCATAACTTTGCTAAATGCATACTTTTTGTCTATTTGATTGCATATTTGTATACGCAGTCCATCTTGAGAGAAAACGCGGACTGGTGATGGAGTATATAGATAGTGGACGTTGACTTCTCAGACAAAGCTAACGCGCTTTAGATAGCTACAATACTCTGACCTTCTCATATGGATGTACTACGGCAGGAAGCGCCCGTAGTAAAGCTTCATGGTTTTCTCAAGTTCTATAATTCGACTCCATAGTTCGACGCAAAATGTGAGGCACCGACTGCATGCGCGCTCACATCCTGGCCGTGTTGATCAGTGGATGATCCCTTCCGCTGCAGGGGGCGCACATTTTTGCGGTGAACCGAGATCATCGCGCTGATATGAAGTGAGAGCCTCCCCATGCTCCGTGAAATGCTGGGCACAGAGTGAAACACTAGTGGCACTACCTCACTCCGATCCCTTTCACCTCTTAAACTATTTCGGTACGATCAGATGATGGGGTAAAATGGAGTTCGGAGAAAGGGCACCTCAAAAGGTCGTACGTCGTCGCTACCTAGACAGATTTTTCGATGGCTGAAGTGATTGAGAAGGTAAGTCGGTCTAAATACCACTGAAAATTAAGGAGTAAAAAACAAAAAATAATCCAAAAAATTACAATGGCTACTGTAGCGTTGCTCTTATTTTTCCCGGCAAAAAATCAATGCGTCTAGCAAGATAAACTTGTTCGACTTGTCAAAACCGCTCTGTGCTTCCTGCGTAGGCCTACTCTATCACAAATCACTGCGCATAGCAGGTTAGAACGTGTATGACTAGTCAAAAGCACCTCTGTGTTCTCTAGCAAGTACTTCGCCTCCCTGACTCCGTTTTGCCCAGATGGCGCTCAGTTCATATCGGTGCGATGAACTCAGCTCGCCGCATATATGTGCTTCCAGCAGTGGAATCTGCTAGGTTATGTTGTATGAATGTAAACCGGCATGCAGTCATCCCTCAATTCTTCTCCTGGAGTTCAATTCACCGCTATGAGATCACTACAGGACTGGATTTACACATAAGGCATTCAGAAAGAAGTGAATGTTGGTACTGTCTGTTTCACCAATCTTGCCATTTGACAGGCTTCCAAGATGAGGCACATAAGTCTCGCCCCGTTGTTATAGGCATGGCACGTTTTGGCACGCTTCCAGTTACCCATAGCGCTCAATCTCCATGATTTGACGTGAGACAAAATGCGCCTTGTGCGGCTACACGCAAAAATTGAATTTCTCTGATTTTTGAAACACGGTACATTCACCGAACAAAGGCAAGCAGTGCGGTTGTGCTTGATATTGATCGAAATCGACCGCATTTCAGTCCATGATCCCTCTACCAACACTCACTACCGGTTGAATGGACTGTACATATGTAGCCGTATTTTTCTAAATCACTCCAACATGTGCTCCGGAGTGAACAAATTCCAGTTGCTAAACTTTGACTTTGAATGATACCCCAGAACCCAACTTCACCTGTGCATTCTTAAGTAGGACCCATAACTGCCCCTCGAAGAAACCTCTGTAGAGTCAGCAGGGATAGCCGGGAATGCGTTTGCAAGCGCTTCTTTGAAGCCGTGTTAACGTAGCACGCGAAACGACGCGGCCTGTTGAAATTCTAACAACTTTTTCTTTGAACTTCACTTTTCTATCGGGTTACGCAGAAGTGCAGCGGATGCGAGCAATTCAGGTCTACCTGTTCCATTCTGAAGAGCCTCATTTTGTCCGAGCATTCTTCTACGGGTGATGTTGTTGCCGTCAGTTTTATTCTTGGCTTACATCTCATGCACAGTCGAATTTGCGAAGAGGCAATGGCGAGCAGCAATAGCAGTGCTCGCACTATCCGAAGAGTCGCACCTCTTCGGATAGTGCACATTAAATTCTCGCCTTCCTGGTCCCTGATGATCCAGTGATGTGCAGCTCTCGTCGCCGATGAACCCGTTGCGCTCGGAGAGGGATGTCGTTAAGGTGGAAGTGGGCGTGAGAGTCGAGTGAAGCGGTCCGATGGCACATTAAAATCCGAAACGACGGCACGGTCAATCATATTAACACCTCCTTGAGCGCGGCTCATGCGATTTCTGCTTCTCGCAAGCAAATGCAGGTCAGGAATTATGCAGAGATCCGTTTTGAGCCGTGTTTTCTGTGACAGCAGGGTTTCAGGAAGTCCTAATTTGTCTCGTGCAACCTTGTGCAGAATTTTCAAAACAAATTGTCGTAGTGACATCAAAACATGGGTTATTTCATCTGTTCTAGAGTGCTATCCATCATTGTGTTCACCTGTGGTAACTACGTTTCACTTTATAGTTTACCTTCCTCCACTAACAGAAATTTTGAGGGTAAAATTGATTATCACGGGTAAAGTCAATGGTTAATGCCACCCCTGCTTGTATTCTTGGAAGGTAGGGTAATTTATATTCGATATGTGCGTTTGACGGACGTTTTCGTGCGACGTGCAGCCATTTTCTTTTAGGTTATGCATGTCGTGTTGAGCTGTCCTCACGGAAAAAAAACTCCTTGCTTACGTCTGACGCGCGATTTACGCACGCATTCAGTATAAACTGCTCTAATATTAACCACTGCATCCGACAACGTCCATCTTACATCATCCCTTCATGAAATGTTCCAAAATTTTGCATGGACGCATACAGTGGGCGTGGATGGCGGTGGCCTTTCTGCGGCTTCTAAGAGCACGTGGCGCTACCGCACCGCTCGAGCCCAAATCCTCTCCCGGACAACAAAGTATGGGGTTTTCTTAATAGTTCGTTAGCTTTTTTATTAGTTAACATCAAATGCGACGAACAAATATCGGGGAAGTCAAGATTCGCTACTGCGGTGACGATTTCGTCGTGAGCGGCGCCGTCGTGCCGCGTGCTTTTCAAGGCCGCGGAAAGCCACTGCCGTCGACGCCCACTGTATTCGATTCTATGTTTCATATTACTTTCCAGTTTTCATTTTTAATTTCCAGACATGCTCAACGGTCATTTTGATCTGTGATTTAATAAGCAAAGAGGAGATGCATCAAGAGGCGCATACTAACGCTCAGGGAACTATCTCTGTTCACTCGCACCCTTCTGAGAGTCTTCTGTCAAAGAAAAAAAAACGCGTTGAAGGCGTCGTGATTTTTGTGCTGTGGACTGGCAGGATTTCTCAAACTCATTGGTTGTATTTGTTTGCCGAGTTTTCATTTTACACTGATTTTTCCTTTGACGGAAGGCATTTCCACTGGACTTCGCAATACTCGTTCGTGCCGGAATTTTTATTTATGACATTGGAGTGACGTTATTCAGACACTTTTTTCTGTTATTCGAAATTTCAGTATATTGCCTTGCATAAAGTGATTGAAGTACTTGTAAAGAACCGTATAGTTCTGATCTCACACAGATTCTTCATAACCTCATATTACGTTCTAAATGGTGTATACAACACTACATAGCTTCCACCACTGGAGGCTGAATTTTCCAAAATATTTTGTAACATTATTGAGAACATAGAGTTATTAAGAGCTTTGTATTAATTTAATTTTGATTATTCATCTCTACAATTATTCTTTTAAATGTTTCTACTTATTTATTCATTATTTATTTATTATTTATTCGAAATTTATACTTATTTTGCTTTGTTATTCCATCCGGGTTCCCGAGGTGACGGAATTGTCAGTTTTTTCCTACGCCCCCCCCCCCCCCCTCCCCCTGGCTAGCAACTCCTGCGTCCCCCACTGGCTTCCATCAGTAAAATTCTTCAGGAGAAGCCAAAAGAACTGCTGTGGTGTTCTATGCTATAGTTGGTATAGTCAACTCCAAAAGTCCGTAGACAAGAGTTGGGACCGCGGCGCGTGTTTTCCTCCGTGTCTCTGCCCTGCAGGCCCCGCTGTCTGCGTGCAGCAGCCGTGCAGCAGACAGCGAGAGAGCCGCGCCGCGGTCCCAACTCTTGTCTACGGACTTTTGGAGTTGACTATAGGTGAATCAGCACCACATGGAAACCAAGATCTCTGAGTCAGTCGAGCGTGCTGGGGATATTTTCGGTTCGCTAGCAATTGCAGCCCGATGACTTCAAACAAGAGCAGCTGGTTTCGCGGCTATCAACGGAGAACCAAAACAATACCATTTCAGAGGCTGAACTGGTGCAGAACCTCCACTTTTACTCTTATTGTTTTATCAACATTTACTTTTACACTCAAGCAATCCTTGAGAGCTGAGTGCCATGGGGGAAGCTACACATATGTTTTGAAGCGTGAATACAAATGTATAAGAATTTCAAAAAAGTCTACAACCCCAACCACATGTCTTTCGATGAAGCTCTGTGAATACAGGCAACCCATAGGCTCTCGCACAAGCTACTCACTATGAGCTATGTATATCGATATTCGGATACTCGAATGAGTGTATGCATTCACACTTAGCTGATGACTTTAGCGAACTATTTGGAGTATTCCTTTGAACACTTGAAGAACTTTTGCCGGGTGATTCACAATAGAACTTGCGCGAAGCTTCTCAGAAAAATTCTCCTTTCAAACCGAAGTCGGGACCCGATTGATTGGGCGAAATGTAGCTGATCTGAAATGTGGTCTTACGTAGAATAGGACGTAAGGAGTGTAGCAGTATGATTGCCCACGAAAATGAGAGTCAACGGCGGTGCCTCCTTCGCAGACTCGGAAAACCCGCCACGCAACCGCGCCGCTTGCATTGGAATTTTCTTTTTTGGCAGCTAGCTATACTATCTTCTCGGGAGTTTGATAATTTTTAGATAGTTAACATCATGTCGGATGAAAAATTATCAAGAAACCCTGATTTGCCACTACAACGGCGTTTTTAGTGTGGGCGGCGCGGCCGCACCGCGTGTTACACGTGTCTGTGAAAAAAAAAAACTCGTCGCCATCGCTATGAAAAGATCAATTATTGTATGGAACTCCTGGGAGGCGATCAAGACTTACGCCGCTACGCGACCGCACGCGCATGCTTAGATTGATCTTCCAAATTTGACGCATTGAATGACATATGTACAGTGGGCGTCAATGACGGCGACTCGTCTGCGGCCTCGAAAGGAATGCGGCGCGACCGCGCCGCTCGAGCAGGAACCCACTACGGGATTTGAAATTATGGGGTTTTCTTGATAGTCAGTTAGTTTTCTTACTAGTTATCATCAAATGTGATGAACAACTATCAAGAAAACCCAGATTCGCCACCGCGGCTACGATTCTATCTTGAGTGGCGTGGTCGCGCCGCGTGCCTTTCGAGGCCGCAGACGGGTCACCGCCATTGATGCCCACTGTACATATTTTCACGCTTGTTTATTTTATGTGGTTTCGTTTACATTAGCACGATCTAGAACAGAACAGAACATACTATAGCGATGGAACACTGCAGTAGCAGCTGCTGTTTCCTTTTTTTCTTGCAAAGTAAGGCATGGATGAAGTTTCAAACTCGTTTTCCTGAAAAGTGCTGCTCTTTCTCTCAAAGAGGGGACACGCTGCTTCCTTATACAGTTTTCCTCGATTTTGCATACAGTAGTATCCACTGTATACAGTGAGCGTCGATGGCGGTGACCCATTCACGGTCTTGACAAGCACGCCGCGCAACCGTGCCGCTCGCGCTGGAAGGGAAATGTCATTTGCTTTCATTATGCTACTTCTGGTTATGAAACATCAGAAAAAGTGAAAAGACTACCAAATTGGGAAGAAAGACGCCTAGAAATAACACTCCAACTGCTGACGACAACGATTCTGGCGAGTGCGGTGCGGTTGCGCGGCGCCCTTGTCGAGGTCGTGGATGGGTCACTGCCGTCGACGCGTACTGTACGGTCCTTCTCAAAAAGATAGACGGATTGCGCGTGCGGTTTCTTAGCGTCGCGACCCTCTCACTTAGAGCATGCTCTCTCCGCGTCCCTCGTTCAGGTCCCGCCGCGATGGTACAGACGCGCAATCCGTCTATCTTTTTGAGAAGGACTATAGGTGGCTACTTCCCTGCAGTTTACCGCCTCCTATAGCATCCTTCGGTCCAACCCGAGCTTACCAAACTTGTGTATTTCTCCACAGCGCTACTCGTACTTTTCAAAGCTGCAGCCGCGACGTGCGCATGAATCGACCAATCATAGCTCCGCAGCGTACCTCTTGTCACGCAGCCGGACCTCCTATCCCTGTTACAGCTGTTTTATTTCAGTCACATTGGTGAGTATTTTGCACATGTACTCCATTGTGGTGTTCATGAAAGTTTCAGGGAGAACGAAAGCCCGCTGCTCATCTAGAATGGACGAGTTTCACGAGTAGAATGCGGTCTGGAAGGAATTACTCGAAAGAAGTACCACTAGTTTGAACCTTGCAAAGTCAACGCCCTTAGAAGGGCTGGTGCTTCACAGTCTTTCCAGGATCGTTCGCGGACAAGGACAATTACAGGGAACTCCAAACGACCAGTCAGATATGGGCTAGTGCCGCGGTGCACCAGCATTGCACAGAGAGTGTCAGAGAGCATAATCAATGCATTGTCGATGGAGGAGTGCAGCAGACGGTCAGAGTGCCACGCCGCAACGCAGCAGCGGTCCAACTGGCCGTTTCGGGCCCCCTGTTTGTATGCATGTGCAGATTCATCCGATAGTATGTGCAAACTAGAGAACCACAAGCGGCGAAGCTCATGCAACCTGACAACAGGGAAGTGACATCATCTTAAAGATGATTCACAATGTGTCGTCATCTCTGAACATTAGCCCTCTTCCTCCATTTCCAAACGGTCGGGGAGGCTATGGCGTCACTGTGCGAGTGAAGCTGCTTATCAGCTATGCACTGTCGCAAGAAAACACTGCATGATGGTTTTGTCTTCGCGGTAATTGCAGCTCTTCAACGGGTGGTATTAAGCGTGAAGAAACGGTACTTTCTTTCTTGTGAGTTTCACAGTCGTCAAATAATGATGGGTGTCAGCTAAGGGCATTGTCAGTCCGTTCTACGTGAATCTGCGTAATCCTTTTCCATCCTCCGCTGTATACGACACGAGAACATTTTGCATTCATTCCAGAAACACCGCGAGAGCAAAATCTTGGACCTTTTGGTATCATCAAGCGGCCACCATAGTGGTCAGGACTACTTACCTCTGTGCCTATGTTATGTTTCCCTATGTTGCAGTACTTTTGGGCCACCCTGTACGATATGTGAGGTGGGGTAGGGGTATTCTAAGTGGAGGCGTGCTAGTGCTGATTGCCAGCAGTGCAGCACAAACAGTGCGAATAAAGCCGTCGGCGGGTGATTCGCTTATTCAAAGCAGGTTGTCTGGCTTGGCATGCGACTATGGCAAAACGAAAGTTTGCCACCAATGGATGCAGTTCCGTTCGTTCTACGACAAACAACCTTGAACTCAACAGCTATTTCGCGATTCTACCCGTATGAAGGAAAAGCTATTTTTTATTGTAGTTCCCGTGTGGCTCTTCCTTCGATGTGGTGAATGACGGCCAGCTTCCTTAGCAAGTCGACGAATACCTTTTGCTGAAAAAATACTCCGAACTCAAATTACCCCGTTAACATTACTCAAAAAACCGCTTGAAAAACCTACTGCACTTCCACAGCTGCGAAATTGGGATGCTTTTTCATTTGAAAGGTCTCGTCGCCCCTTATATCTCTACTACCGCTCCTGAACAGTGGTCGTCATCAGCTAAAAGCTGGCTCATGGTTATCGCAATTGTTATCCGATGGGTAATAGGCTGTTGACTTCGTGACTCCAATAAGAGCATAATAATCCTGAAAGAAACGAGGATGCGTTTCTGTTTGCCGATCAACACCAGCGCTTTACGAATATGAGCATAAAGTGTGTAAATTTCATGTTGAAGAAAAAATTAAGAAAGAAAGAAGAAAAATGAACTACTTACTGCTTGAAATATGATGCCTTGATTCCCATCAAATGCGAAAAATTCTATTTTCTTAAGAAAAGATGCGTTTCGTCATAATTGGTTTGAGTCAGTTGAAGGTCCTTTTGCGCTTAAGATTACCAAAATATTTACATTTTTGTCACCAACAACATGCTAGGGTATCTACTTCACACCGCTCACCGTCAAAGTGCGCCACAAATTTTTTCTGGCACGAGGTTACGCATATCCAAAGCCGGAAGGAACTGTGATTTCCAACATTTTCACTGTTGTTGATATACACGACTTTGAAGCCTGTTAGATGGGCAGTGAAATACTGTGTATGCCGGAGCTCAACGTGGTGCAAGACTATCTTCATCACTTATCGAAGTCCGCGACTGACCCTTGTTCTTCTGGTGCTCGTATGTGGAGTCTTCGCTGTGTTTATGGGATCAGTACAGATATTCACTTAAAGCGAAAGTGCCTAAACTTATTTGCAGATCTATGCCGGCATGCGTAACTGACATTACCCAGGCTAACTGCACTCATACCTCCAAATTCATCTATTGTCGGCACGGCGTCAACTCATTTACCAAAGTTATTAAAGTTTACTGATGCATGCCGGCTGTGATTAATATGCGAGGCTATGTAGATGTTAACGACTGTAAAATTTGTTAGAAATTGTTGCTGTTGAACTGGAGGTTAGGTGAGCTGTAAACCATGGAACCACTTCACAGCATTGTCTAAGTTGTATGCAGTCGTTGTGAGTGAATGATGGTTCTTTTTGGTGATAGGAATTCACCGGAACTTTGCTGATACACATAACTTTGTGCAATGACGTGCTTTGTTGTAGATTTCAAGACTCCAGTCCCTAAATTCTGTCACTCTTCCGCCAATGTGGATCCTCGTATTTCATGGCCATATTCTGGAATTTCAATGCTATGCCATTCCTCAACTACATATATCGACTCCGCGCGGTCGAGTACTTTAAACGCAGACTTTAAACGGACGCAGAAAGTGAGCGGGGGGGGGGGG
>JARK01001380.1:1152425-1166828 GCA_000688135.1 Ancylostoma ceylanicum
GCAGGATGGAGGTTCGCTGGCAAGCTCGGAATGGCGACTGGTGAGAACGCTATAACGGGCGTTCTCATTTGCCCTTGTCTGCGTCTCTTCACTCTCTGTACTTCCTCGTTTTGGCGATGAGAATGCCCGTTATAGCGTTCTCACCAACCGGCATTCCGAGCTTCCCAGCGAACCTCCATCCTGCATCCAGGTATCAATCGACGCAGATTCGTCAGCTGAACACGCTGGCAACCTGACATCCGGAAAAGGTTTTCAACTAATCCTGAAAAATCCACTCAAAGNTAGATAAAGTATGCATCAAGGATGTAGAGAAACTGTAAGAGCCGCAGCTCTTCAAAGGAGGAAGCAAAAGGGTAACACTTACCGGTACCCAGCGGCCACCATCTTCTTGTTTCTCGACAATGTAGTTGGTGATAGGTGAGCCTCCATCATCTTCCGGAGGATTCCATCGAAGCGAGCAACCGTCTTTGGTGATATCCTTGACGGACAGTGGTCCCTCGGGAGTTCCAGGGATGTCTTAAAGGTAATAATCTCGTTATGTCGATAAGCCTGACGATCATGAGCCATTTTAAATCTCGTTGTCGTTATGACTACAACTTCAGAAATGTGATGGAACCTCACCTAGAACGTTTACGTTCACTTCAGCCTCATCGCGTCCATTCTCGTTGGTCGCGACGATCTTGTACTTGCCAGTGTCCGCTCGAACAGCGTCCTTGGTGTCCAGCTTGGTGTTGTTGTCGTTAGAGTTGTCGATCTTTGTCTTTCCTAGGGATTGGATGGGTTCCCCGTTAAGGAACCACTCAATCTTAGGCGTTGGTTCGCCTTCCACGTTCACGTCGAAATTAATCGACTGTCCAGCCTTGATGCGCAGGTCGCTGAACATGTCCCTGTTGATCTTCGGCGGCAGATTCCTAGCCGGTCGACGGTGACGTTCACTTAGCCAACCGCCATTTCTCTCCCCAACCTTCACTTTCACGGACCCGTTCTCACAACTATTCCACCTATGTCCGGAAGTACACAGCCCTCAACAGATCACCTGGTGGGGCGTGCGAGATTGGAACAGTGAATGAATGGGCGAGCCTTGGTTACCATGTGATATGTAGATCTTCGTGACAAATGTCCACCCATCCAAACCCTGTGCCACAGACGTGCTAGAACTCAGTGAAAGATCATGATGGAGCTTAGTGAAAGTATTCTTTCTGGATCTCAAGTGGATGTGCCAAGAGCAACCTCGCTCCATACACTGCAGATGAAACACTCTTTTTACACTGCTCACTCCGCGACAACTTGCACTCATGTTCTGGGAAACTGTAGTTCACTTACGCTATTCCTAGCTGCGAAAGGTATATGGACGAAGGAAGTGGATCACACGGAATGACTTGTATCGGATTTTTCGCTGTTGCGTAATCGGGGCGACGTGCACGTCCTCATAACCGTATACTCGCATTTTTCCCAAACGGTTTAGGACAAAGCATTTCAGCTTTCTGTGAATCATCCGGGCAAATACTCATTCAATCACCTCATTAGCCACTTTTATTCTCATTTTTATTGTTATATTATTCTCATTTTTATTGTTATACATCCTGCCGCTGCCACCTAATTTTGTTTTGCTGCTTTTTGTTGTTTTATTTTCTCTTATCACACTCGTTAATGTGCATGAAACAATGAATAACTAAATAAATATTCAAGAAAGTGATGCTTGCATGGCAATGCGTAGCAAAGTCGGACATTTGCCTTCCTTCATCACAGCGTCGAATCGCACATTATGTTTCTTTTTTCGAATTTAATTAGTAACAACCGCTGTGTCGAGCCGTGCTGCTTCGTTTTGCTGCCGAACGTCACTTGCAGTTTACACTATTTACCCAAAGAGCAGCTTACGAGGACAGGACTTCCAACCTATACTCGACTTCCAGCCTTTACTGGGTTGGTGAGTTGGTGAACTGCCCACCAACATCGTTCCTTTTCTTTTCCCGATGCATGCACGATCTTACTGTAGCAGTAGATTCTGGATTGTGGACATAAAAAATTGCATCATCATAAGGAGGGTTTGCCTTTCCGCGCTCGCTTGGTTCAGCAGAATTACAGTCTCAAATTAACTCTTTAGCTGTTCATAATTTGAGTAATTAATCGGGGATAATCTGAACTTCTATTGTGGTCTCTCGCCTACAATTAACTCTTTTTTCCGGAGTGTTAGTGTTTTTTTTTCTTTTCCAAGCTCTCCTGTCAAAAAAACTGCACATAAAGTACATACATTCTTTCGCAATTACATATTTGTAGGACAAAGCTATTTGCAAGTAAATTACAAAAGGATAGATATACGTAGATGAAAGTTGTATTTAGTGATGCGAGATGTATGTACATACAGTGGGCGTCGATGGCAGTGACCCGTCTGCGGCCTCGAAAAGCACGTGACGCGACCGCGACGCTCACGATTGAATCGCCGCCGCGGTGGGAAAAGTGGGTTTCTTGATAGCTGTTCATCACATTTGAGGACAACTAATAATCAAACTCAGTGGCTATCAAAAAAAAACTCCATAGTTTGATGTTCCGAAGAGGATTCCTGTTCTAGCGCCGCGGTCGCGCCGCGTGCTTTTCGAGACCGCAGACGGGTCACCGCCGTCGACGCCCACTATACATACGTGTTATCACATGCCCTTTGTAACGCTGCTTTTGAACCCCTTACCCAAATGTCCGGTGCTCTTCTGTACGGAAAGGTACCACGTCTTTTTTCTGCACATGTTCAACATCAAGTACTCATGTGTGATGCAGAAGTCATGTGTTGTAGCTGTTTTGGTGCCTTCAAACCACTGGGCGCTTGCAGGAGGCTGAAGGCTTGCTGAGGTGCCGCTCAACCTCGATTCAAACTCGAACATAAACCTCGGCTTCCCAGTCAATTCAAGAAATATAAAATAGGTGTGGCTAACTGTAGAGAAGCGCACAGTACATTCGGACAACGGATATGTGATGAACGGATAGCTGCATATAGTGCACTTAGCTACCATCCAGGGATCCAGGGTTTGCTCTTCTTCGAACATTCAAGAATTTTCCATGATTAATATCCATATTTATTGTTAGATATTCATTTTTTGCACTCTAGGTGCACCAGTTACAACCAAAAATTTTGGTGTTAGTAACGAATATTTTTAAAATTAGTTTACAATACAAATGAAAACCTTATATTAGTATATTTTTATTTGTTCATTTTTATGACTACTTTTAAATCAATATTTATTAGTTATTCATTATTATAATTAATATTTTTCCCCTCGGGTCCTCAAAACGGCGGAGACCCCAATTTCCTTCCCACGCACAGTATTCCAATCACAGCAGATTTTCTCTGTGTGTTTTTAGCTGTTTTTGGAGAGGAACAGACCAAATCCCAACCTTAGGCCTTACCTTCATTAATGCTAGCACACGTCTGTTTAGTGATTGCTTCTACCGTCGCCATTCATTCACTCACTCACTCACTCATTCATTCATTCATTCATTCATTCATTCATTCATTCATTCACCCGAAGTCGTCTTTCATTCTTCGTGTAGCTAGGTATATGCGGTCAATTCCAACAATTGCATAAGACACATGTAACACAGGTTTTTTCCTTCAAATAAATGTGGCGACAGGCAATAAAGGGGAATATGATGTCTTCCTTATTCTAGTGCGTCTTCCTTACTATCATTCCCATACATAGAGTCCAATGCTGAATAATATGTACCTATCCGCTGTTTTTTATTTTCACAACTTTGGAAACATGACTACATACGGGGTCAAAAACGTACTTCATGTAGAATTCACAGCCTTTCGATCGATGTGCAGGCATGCAAGCGTTCGTCAATGAATTCCTCTACCTCCAGAATAATCGTCGAAAACGAATCACCAGCTTTTCCATTATCGAAATTCGCATTTCCGACCTTGTTCCAAAGTCAGATGGCGTTCGACTGTTGCGCTTTGCGCTAAAGCAAACATGAGCTAAAATAGGCTCGCTCGCCCCCGAACTGATGCGTTCCCAGAGATCTTAGCTGCCTTCTGACCAAGCAAAGTGACGCTCGTTTAGTGTACATAGTAACATTATCTCGTTCTGAGCTTGGACTCTCCGTCCACTTCTCTAATCTTTCGTTTCCCAGATAGAGGCGATGATCTCTGTGGCTCCTTCAGGACTCCACTACTATACGACAAAGGTTCCATAACAACAGACAGTTCAGCATTTTTGATTGGAGTTTCTGTTTATGGAATGTTGTTTTAGTCCGAGCTCCATTCTGATTTATTGCCCCATATTAGCGGACTCAGCAGCTACTGAACTTCATAGAGAGTTCTCTTCTTCTCCTGCTCTTGCTTTACGTTGGATAGCTTTGTCCAGAAAACTTGAACAGTTCCCTAACTCTCTTCAGCATCAGGACCTAAGAGCATCGAAGCAATCATCAAAAAAGCTGGCATCAGAGAACCACGTGATATTCCTGACCTCCATCTAAACTATTAGGTTGTAAAACTATGAATGCGCGTTTGTGGGTCAAATTAAAACAATTTTAGAAGCAATGATGCAACACCAGCTCGCGCAAATTCTGACCCTGGTGCAGTTTTTGAACTTTTTCTGGCCCGAGGAAGCCCCTTCGACTGAATGAAGTCATTGCCTGATAGTGGCAAGTCTAGGCTACGCAGCGACCATGCGGACAACTTTTCTCCCTAGGTTGGGAAAGGAGGGCAAGCGAAAGTTTGATCATTTCCCGATATTCCGGTTCAGTTACCCAAGTTCCGGGAATTTTTAACTTGGCGATTAATGCACGAATTTCCTCTAATAGCAGAGCAAATATCCTCTAAATATCTAGCATGGAGTGCTCCTCAATTCTGCTGTGGTTTTTCACTGTTTAAAGCCGCATAACTCACGAATGAAAATCCATAATTTTGGTAGGTCAAATACTAAATTTCCTTAAAAATCGAAAACTGGAGATTTTTCAATAATTCATGCATTAGTATGTGCGCCTTGATTTGCTCTTTCATGCAACCTCAAACATTCCAGAATAAGTGCTCACAAAGGAGTTCATAAAGGCTGTAGAAAACAGCGCGCATCCATAGTTTTAAACCCTAATAACTTCTTCTTCTAGGAAGCAATGGTGTTCACGCACGGACATCCTGAGTCATTGCCCGTCCTACATCTCAGGTGTCCCAATCTACTCGTGCTTTCCTTTTTTTTCGATTTTCTCATTATCTTCAGAATGGAAAAAAAAATTGTTGAACATACTGCATCGCTTTCTTAGCAACCGTGTTTCTGCCATGATAGAAATTTTATGATTTCGGTGATTCAATTGATTTTTTAGGAACCGATCTAGGTATCCAAATATTTAAATACAAGAAAATCCTACGGCCCATTTTGCATTTCTCCAGAGTCGTGTTGCTCGTTCGTTTTTGAAGCATCCTGTTCTCGACTCGTTCAAAAGTGATCCTTCGGGTCAGTTTGTATCTGATGTGTGATTCGCCCCTAGCTACTAACAACGTGGTTGAACATTAGGATAATCTTAAGACCTAAAAAATTGCGCTATGGAGCACTTGACATTACTTCGATTTTCATTATTTTCTACACTCCACCTTCAAGTGAAGGGTGGCCCATAATTATCATAACAGGAACAGGAACTCACATCAACTTCTTTTGGAACAAAGACATGGCATTTCCGTTGGTAATTAGGTAATGAACAGGGACTGACATTGAATTTCAAAATGTCATCCGTGTGCAGCTACATCGCGTCGATGGCGATGACCCATTCGCGGCATTGACAAGTACGCTGCGCAACCGCGCCGCGCGCGCCGGAATCGATGTCGTTTGCTGCCATTACGCTACTTCTCGTTATGAAACATGGAAAAGGTGAAAAGATCACCAAATTGGGAAGAAAAGCACCTAGAAGTAGCTCTCCGCCGGCTGATGACAACGATTCCAGCGCGTGCGGCGCGGCGTCCTTGTCGAGGTCGTGAATGGGTCACCGCCACAGACGCCGTTCCCGCTGGCAAGCCGTCAATACATGTGCATCGGCAAACTCCCTCATTTTGCCCAGGTGAAACCCCGCCCGACAAATGTGAAGGAAAAAATCAACGGATTCCACTCTCCATGAGATTCTGACACAGTCAATGTCTCTAAAACTTCTTCAGATTTTCGCGACAGTGGCTTTATCAAAATGGACTAAGCAATCCCTTGGATTGAGTTTCAGGATCTTTGGCTGTTAGTAGCCGAAGCCATTTGAATGTCTACGTAATTTCAGATCTTCGGCTAAATGTTCATGCATTTTGACTCTCCTGCAATCAGACCTTCCACTTTCAATCCCATTCGAATTTGTTCTCAACTTTCCACGCCTTCAATTAATTGTGCAAGCTGATCCCTTACACGACATTTTGAAAACCGAGCGTGTCAACGCACTATTGTTATATGTAGCTTCACGGTGGTACTACGGAAGAACCATTCAAGATCTCCGTGTTTTTTAAAGGCAGCACCCACGGAAAATTTCGTCTCGAACATTATGGCAGTGTTGAAAAACCCTGGACTTCGGGAGTACTTTCGTCAAACAAGCTGCACTGAAAGCGTCCTTTTCTCCACTTACAAAATGATCACCTAGGTTCAGGCGGACTTGATTCTCAGCTGATTGGACGCGTTTTCGCGGTTGGTTTTGGTTGCAGTAGAGCACCGAAATCTTTTTGAGGCGCGGGAAAGATCGATTGCCAGCTGATCTAATTGTCAAACCACCGTTCTTCTCGAGTTATTTCCTCATTAAGCTTTGAAAATCCGTTCTTTTGCCCATCCATCTTCTCTCTTTCGCTTGTTTTTATTCACTGTGATCCTATTCTCTTATCATTATGCGGTAAATCTAGCAATTTGACCACAGTAAAAACCACTTTCTGACCAAATTTCAATTTTCTCTGATTTCTCTCTTGTTAGGGATCTCCATGATGTTTTGGTTTTTTGATGACCTCTTTGTTAATCAGTGTTAGTTCCCCAATGGTTATTTCTTCTGTAACGGTGCGGATGGACCGCAATTCATAAGAAAATAACTGATTTCAGCGAAATCCGCTTGGTGAAAAAACGGCCTTATCGATCTTCTGCCATCGCTCGTTATCCCATGGCCTGCTCAACTCGTTCACTTCTATTGAACGCAACTTGATTATGAACTATAAAAAACAGTACTTTTAAGATTAAAGGAAAGTTTTTCCCTTGTTTTTCCATTCCCTACTTCCTAAATGTGCTGAGATCCCGATGTCAAAAATTTCCGTGGGTGCTGCCTTTAATGTCTCCGTCGAGTAGTATGTAGGAAAGACACAGAACTTGAATTTTTTGTTTGATGTAAGTTTTGAAACTGATGATCTATCGCTAACAACTAATAAATATAATTCTGAGAGAAAAAGGAACAATTTGAAATAAATTGGAGAAGTAGAAGTTTGCGCGGTATCACAACAGTTTTGAGCAGCGCTGTATATACAGTTCTTGTCGAGACGAAATGCGCGTGCGGCAGGATGAGCGGAATTCCGGTTTTCGGAAGTAGGAAGTCTTTTAATTCTGACGTCATGCAAGCATATAGCCTCTGGGTTCCTGAATAATTCTCGACGGCATAGTTATGCGAACTCAAAGATACTGGGCTTGCTTCCTCCACATTTCTTGTATTCCAAGTCTCTCTCAACTTCCGACTCCCGACTTCCGGTCTTACGCAGCACTTCCGCTCATCCCTGGCGTGTGGTTTCTTAGCGTTGCGACTACAGAATCGTGGCGGGACCTACTCGACCCTCTCAATTGAAGCATGCTCTCTCAGCATCCCTCGTTCAGTCCCCGCCGCGATGGTGCAGTCACGCGATTCGCCTGTTTCTTCGACAAGGCCCGTGTATGTATGTAGGGCATCAAAAAGCAGTGATGTCACTATTCTGAGTTTGCACCGTTTTCCCGGGAAATCTGACGTGAGCGCGAAACGTGACGTGAACGTGGACACAACACATTTATTCAATTCAGCGCACAATTTCATTCGTGGAAGCGCTGCAGAAGTCACCGAATTGCCTGGGGATCAGTGGCAGACGCGAGGGAACTCGAGGGAAAAACTGGGCCTCCGTTTGCTCGGGGACCGAACCTTCCGAATTACGAAAATCAAGTGATTGAAAATAATTTTATATTTGAATTTTCAAAAATGTTGATGTAAAGTAAGTGAGCCGGTGTTGTTTTTCAGCCTACATATTTCATAAAGTAGTTATGCTCTCCCACCTTGCGTCCCCCATGCCACTCCACTGCTTCCCCGTCTTTGATCCGACATCTCAGGTCTGCCATTATTCTTCCAATTCTCGAATACCTCTCAGGAAACCAAATAAACTTTGTGAGGGAACTTTTGAACACCTTATGCTACCCTACTAGTGGAGAGTATAAATGCACAGGAGCACCGCGTTGCAGATACGCATGCTAGCGGATCCATTCCAGCAGTTCAAATCCCTAGTTGAAGGGCTACGAACGGGAGGTTTTTGGCAATTCGCATATAGCTTTTGTGCTGGATCCGCAATTGCACCAACTTTTACTCCTTCACTTATTCCTTATATGTGTCTATCTGTCCACTTGCCTAAAGATTTTAACAGTGATTATATAACCCGGAAATCTCGTGGGCGTGGATGCATCATTCAGATTACCCGGGGCAAACGTGTTGATGATGGGTGGACTTGCGTAGTGTTAACGCGTTCACCCTGAGTAATCTTAGTGAAGCATGCGGCACCTGATTTTTCAGGAGCCGTATCCAATATATTTGACCGTGGGAGGGAAAACAAAGTGGGTATATATCCGTTCCCACTGGTTTTTATCAACTTTGCTATCCAATATAACTTATCCATCCACGTGTTCTTTCTCGACGCAAATGCGGAGTCTTGACGAGAAACGACGCGGAGTGGAGGTGAAGAAGATCACGAACTGTTATCAAGCGGAAATCAACCGGATAAAGGTAACCTTTAGTGGAACCAGTGGATTTGCATATTCGCGGATATGTTTTTATTGGATGGCAAATTCTCGAATCCACTGTAACATATCCGCTGGAGCGTGTTTATCCGACAGGATAAAGTATACTGGATACGGGCCCAGGTCTCTTTTGCATTTGTAAGAACCAAACCTGAGTGACATCATCGCTCTTGCATTTGCTGCGTTTTCGTCACGTGTGTGATGTGGACGCTTCTTCCTCAGGACACGACATATCCATTCACCTCGGACGATAGTTCATTTCGCATACGGACTGTGCTCACTTATCTAGGGAAGTATCAAAGAAGCTTCATGGCCAGGGCAGGCATACCAAGCTCATAGATGGGTTAGACGGTGGGAGATGTAATTTCGAGTGAACATATCACCCACTCGCCTGTACTTGCCTGTTCATAGCAATTGTGGTCTTTCGATGAACCGGCACCCCAAGGATGGAATTATGTTCGTCTCAGACGACGAGAACACTAAACTTCTGCCGGCGTAGCTACCGTCTGGGCATCCGTAACTGCGGCTTGTGCGTTTGCCTGATGTTGAGCTCGCATCTACTCAAAAAATGCCCAGTTTGAATTTTGTTGGGTTATGCAATGACCACTGCAGGTAGGTCCAGCCATGATTAGGCCATTTTTTAACGTCCGGTAAATTGCCTGACAACTTTGTGGATGTATTTACCAGTGGCGGACGCAGGGAGGGGGGGAGGCGCCGAGAATGGGTAGCCAAATTTTTGAAATTACTTTACAATACAAATAAAAATCTTGTATTAGTTTATTTTTAATTATTTATTTTTATTATTATTTTTAATATAATTTTTATTAATTATTTATTATTATAATTAATATTTTTATTAATTTTATTTTCGGTCTGGGTCACCAAAACGGCGGAGACCCCAATTTTTTCCCACGTCCCCCCCCTTCCGCCCACTTCCTGCGCCCGCCACTGGTACTTACGTCCAGGAAAAGTTCAAAAATGTGTGCACAAAAATGGGATGTTCCATGCGAAACTAGGATATCTATTACATCACTCTTAGTTTCCTCCTTTAATACAAGATGACTCCAGTGATGAAGTTTCAATAAATTGTAGAGGAATTAGACTTTATAGTATCAATTTAACTAAAATTAACGTACCTTTTGACGCGAAGAATGGTAATATATAGATTACTTACTTCATACGATTATTTTGGTACGCTAAAACACTCGTTTTACTGTATAATTTAGTTAAAAACAAGAAGCTAGCCATCGATGGTTTTTTGTGCCCCTCAAAAAACAACTTCTGTGTGCGATTGTCTTACATGCTAAACTAATAGTGAGGTAGATGCTCCTAACTAGTGTGTTGATCGAATAATGTATTAGATACATTCGATATTCGAATATTCGATTTCGAATGAGTCGACAAATTGAAATGTTCAGACAAGAGTGAACCCTTTACCTTTTGGTAAGCGAAAATAAGGGCTGTGAAGCTTTCTGTTTCTGGATTGTTCGATTTTCTGGGTTGGATATTTGAATTGCTATTCATGTCAATTGAGTTTACTCGATTTTTATACGGTCAACATTGAACTTCTAACTTGCCAGACATCTTCTCTTCTTAGGCTTTGATCATTGCCATCGAGTTGTGCTGATTTTTCAGAGGTTTCTGGTAGACCCTTTCCACTATTTTCCGACTCAGTCTTGCCTAAAGTTAGAGCATAAACGTCATTGCTTTGAAGTTGAGACCACCACTGAATCTGATTTTAAAAAATTCAAAATTGCAATGCATGTCATCTATTTCGAAAAACCATGGGTGGTAGTAATTTGGTCGAAATTGGCACTTAATAGACAACTTTAATGGGCATCAAAGTGCGACTCAACATTTTTGATGGGGAGCGAATTGGCAGGTAATCCTCACACATCACACGGATTGTCAATTTCATAAAACTCGCACTGACAGGAACTGATCACTCGCCCACTGGCCTATGAACGGGCATCACAACCTCTGCACCACAATGCGTGTGTTTCTCCCATTAGACAATGTTCATCGTCAACTACAGCTGTTACGAGGAACAAAGCAAAAATCCACAACGTCATGGGGACCGAACCCCTGAATGTCAGCGCACAACCGCGCGCACATGCCACTGCGCCACCCACTGCACAGTGGTTGATACGCCCGTTCCATTAAATGAATTCAGAGCTCTACTTCCTAGTACCGTTATCATGTGCTTCCGGGAAGATACACTTCCAGGAATGGGTCATGAATTCCTGGAGAATGCGTGACCGCGCTCACGTTTCGCCCTCTATCCCTGCGATTCTCTGATGATCTTGCTGAAGGATACTCATCAGATGTCCTAAACCTGACCTCCAGGAGTCACTCATGTATGGGCCTAACATCCTAGAACATTGAGTAAATCCCGGTTAGGGTGTTTAAACTTTCTGATTAGCAGTGGTGTAAAAAGCGAACAGAGAAAATATGGTTTGAGGACTCAAGCTTCGCCTGTACATATCACTGATCCAATGAAATTGATTCCCCGTTCAGCTGCTAGTTTGATATATACATAGCAATAGCAATCTGGCACACGAAGAATCCCAAAAGCAATTTGCAAAACATCTACCCTGGGGAGGTCTTGGTCCGTCGGTCTATGGGTCGCAGGTCAAGCCTCCTAACCACTACACCACCAACAACGGTGCACTCTGTTTCTTGGCATGTACACGAACCCCTCTTTTACCCATCATCCGTCAGATGAAAACAGCCAGAGTAGATGAAGCTGCTATCTGTGCAGAAATAATCTATGCAGAAAGCATTCGAACAGCTGTTTACAAAGCTCCGACATTGGTAAGGAATTGAGCCATCGACCGATCCCACAAGAAACAAGCCTCCTAACCACTGCGCTATCGCGCCATTTCCGCACAACCACGCATTTTCTTCTCTTCAATGCATTTTTACGAGGCACCTACTTATCCTTGGAAATTCTTCATCCATATCGATATAAGGCACTGGATGGGGGCCCCTCGGCCACCGCCTACCTAACCTCCAAGTTAAATCAACCGAGTATTTTTCAAACCACGATCAAGGCGTTGAGTTGCCAATGGCTTAGCCAAATTAGCGTCATTTCATTTCAAAGCGTGAAAAACGGACTACGTATGCATGTACACATCAACTGATTAGCTCGGATGACAACTTTTCGCTGCAAAAATGTGCACTTCCTTTTGTTACAGCTTAGAACATTCGCAAACGTGACGTTGAGTACAAATTGTTCTGATTATTAGCTCTCGAAACAACTTCAGGCTTTGGGCAAATTACTTCAGTGGCGAAATCAACACATCTGCCCCACTGGGATCAATTTCAGCGCGGAGTATTTATTTTGTGAGCATCTGTGGTAACCTTGTAGTTGTCGTACGTGGCTCAATTGTAGCATAGAATACTGGTCATAGAACGAATTGTTACAGCTACAGCTTAAATCGAAACGTATGTCTGAACTGAAAGCATGTTTTTGGATCGCATTTGATTTGAATATGTGATAGAGAACTCAAGAAAACTTGTAATGTTCCCGAGTTTTAACACCTACCTGGCGGACGTTTGCAAATACACAGGACTTGCTACTGGGGATGTTTTATGTTGTGTACTGTCATTCTTCTATCGTCAGATACCACTGAGATTTCCATCTATGCTATTCTTCACAATGAGTTGTTGAACCGTGCATACCTCCTCCTAGTAATTCCCGGTCAGTAGCAGGATCCTCCCAGCTTAACTCCCTGTATGCGAACCATGTTGGGAGCGGAGAGCTCCCAGCTCCCAACATCCAGCATGGTCTGCATCCAGGGATTTAATCTGGCAGATTCCCGTTGCCACTTGGGAGCAGCTGGGAGGAGTTATGCATGTGGCGCTTTGTTTCTGCTTATAGAACAGTGTGCGATGGCATGCTTTGCGCCACTGATGAACAATTTTGGATTGAAAGATTCGGGCTTGGATACCTCACATTGCCAAATTTGACTCACAACTTTTGTGTTCCATATTATCCTATGCAAGCTCCATTCTTGCTCCTGTGGGACTACATATGTGCGTTACCTTTGATCCGATAATGTTGTCCGATCTTCGAGGCAGTAACCCTGGTTACCTCTTGTCTGGTCAATTGACCTGGGCCAGTTTTATTCTTTAGGTTGAGGTAGCCGAATTTAGCTGTACAAAATGGGCAAGCTGGAACATAGCCAAATCCCAGAAATAAAGGAGGAAATTTATTCTTTTTAGCAATTCCTTGGGAATTCGATCTACATTGTACTGTAAATCTTTTCAGCCTACGATCTAGTCATCACTGTCCAAAAACTAGCGATATGAACTTGTACTTCATTAGCATCCATTCACATTAACATTTTTTCTCTTGAATCATCACATTTTATACTCTCGTATGGTCATTACCATGAAAGCGTAGGCGAGTTGCGTTTCAATCCAATCGAGCTCACGTATGAATTTTTCATCACAGTTCACTAACAGTTCCTTCCTTCGATCATTCCTCGTCGTTGCCTCTTTGAGATTTTTGAACCTCTTCGAATTCCTATTGCACCTTGTCAAAAATGCAATTAATTTGATGGTTTGTTTACTTATGTTGCCTTTTATTGATTTGCCCCATTTGCCTGGAAATCCCTAACAATGTGTTTTTTTTTTAAATAAACAGGACCTGAATAAAAGGAGAAACGAAAATTTCCTACTCATGACCTAAAACCGTGGTCGGAGCTAATTTCTTCACAGTTAGAGCTGGTTCTACATATATACGCTCAAAAAGGCCACTACAGTCACCAGATCCTTGGCTTCTTTCAAACGAAAAATGACTAATTTTATACTCAGGTACTAAATTTCAGCTCTTATGGTCATGTTTTGTTCAAATATTATCATGTATAATAAGCTTTTCACGTCTATCTTACTACAGCGAATAAATAAATAAATAAATAAATAAATAAATAAATAGATGCGTAATTCTGATTACTCATGGTAAACATTTTAGCAGGGGCGCGTGTGGCGCAGTGGTAAGAGGCTCGCTGCGTACGCACACGGTCGATCCCGCGCCCATGGCCAACCAAGCCATCCATCCTCTCCGGGTCGGTAAATTGGTACCAGAGGAGTCTGGGAGGATGAAGCACTGACTTGGTTCATCGGATGCCCACCGCAAGTCATTGTACAGGGCACATACGCATTCAACGCCTCTACGATGTTCAGATGAAGTCGAATGCGTGGCGCATCCCTCGTGACGGGATTGATCAACGCCGACCACTTTATCCTTTAAACGTGTTAGCAAACCCAAAGTTATCCATTATCTGGCAGCCATCAACATGTTTACCCAAAGATAACGTTGTCTATACCCAGTTGCTACCCGTACTCTGAACTTTCGTACCACGGTGGACCCACCGTTATCCCATGGTGAATGTTCGGCACGTCAACCATGGGCAAACAGTGGGGCCACCGCGGGCTACTCGTGGGG
>JARK01001380.1:1166884-1181902 GCA_000688135.1 Ancylostoma ceylanicum
GTACTCTGAACTTTCGTACCATGGTGGACCCACCGTTATTCCATGGTGAATGTTCGGCACGTCAACCATGGGCAAACAGTGGGGCCACCGCGGGCTACTCGTGGGGCCACTGTGGGCTAACTGTGGGTTTTCCGAAGGGAACCTAGAAGGTTTCCGTGGGGAAACCGGGGGATTTCCAGGTTTTCCATGCATGCCTTTGTGCGCAGATGCCTACGCTGGAGCCTGCGCTGGCGCGCAGGTGCCCGCGCAGGAGCTCGCGCAGGCGCCCTGGGACCCGCGCAGGAGTCCGCGCAGGCTCCCAGTGGGTTCCGCGGTCACGCGCGGATATTTACATCCGCGATGCGTTCGCACGCGACCGCGTCCCACGCATCTTGTCTGACTGTTCGCTGAGCCGCGGTTTCCGCCGGGCCACAGCTGGTCAGACAAGTCCCGTAGGGCTCGTCTAGTCTCCAGCTAAGCGAAGACAAGACTCTGACTTCCATACCCCGCACCCGGCTTATATACGGTTCCTATCAGTATCAGCAGCTGTCTAACAATTGTTTACATGGACAAGTCGAGACGTGGGCTAGCAGTGGGTGAATGGTGGGCAAATTGTGGTCCCACCGTGGGTTCTCCATGCACAGTGGGCCCACCGTGGGGCAATGGAGGGCGCGCCGTGGGACTGATAACAATGGTGGGATAACGGTGGGATAAGTTGGAACGGACACCATAATCGGGGGATAACTGGGGGATAACCTGGGGATAACGGTGGGCCCACCGTCGGTTGGGGGCCCACCATGGGATAACGGTGGGCCCACCGTGGTACGAAAGTTCAGAGTAGATAGTACATTACTCATCCTCCAAAGATGAATCATCCCCCGAAGAGCTAGCTGGATCTGGGTCAGGATGCATCATATTGATTACTCATAGTAAATGTTCTAACGCCAGTGTTAACGATAGATGAATTTGTGTGCTGTGGACTCCTTTAGTTTGGGTAATCTCAATGGTGCATTCAGGCCCTGAACAAACACCTAAAGAGTATTCAAATGCTACCTGTCCACTCATCAAAACGTGTTTTTCTCTTCTACGAATTGAATAGAGAAAGTGTAAATGGGGATGCTAACTTGAGAAATTACCTATGGTATTACCACTGGGTTACAACCTAGACACTCTCCGCCAACGCTAAAGAAGGCCAGAACTCTGAACTGACCTCTCTGGTTCGGAAGCTAGAGAACCCTGGAGATTTCTCAGCCTTTCAATGCTAGCCAGTTGACGATTCTGTGGTAAATTCATGATGAGATGTCATATTTTCCACTCTTTAAATCTCTCACGTCTCGAAGTTCTCCCACCATTCAACTTCTATAAATAAGCTTATTTCTTATTCTTTATTTGTTCTAAGCCCACGATTTTCTTAACAACTTCCTGCTTATCACCATTTCTATCCTCTATTCGTCGAAACCATCGTTCCTGGTTACCATCGAACTGTCGCTAACAACAAATTACAGGTTACAGATGATGACGCCTCCTTGGTCCCTCGTTTGCCTCGCGGTGACAATTACTGCCGTCTCTTCACAGTATCGTGAGTAATTGTCGGTGTACTTGCCCAGTGAGACTTGCCATCGTCGTTATATCACTTCGACTTCAGTTTCTGACGGTGGAGAAAACGAGAAACGAAACGACTTCTCACGGGACATTATGCATTTCGGTAAACGGGCAGTCATAGGCCCTGGAGGGCGTGTGTTGGCCTTTGGAAGCTCGGACCCTGGTGTGAGTGTTTGCTCAACTCAATAAATTGTCTTGTTAACTAGAGAGCCTCTTCGATATGAACGGGGTTAAGCGCTAAGCAACTGAAAAAAAGGTCTCCAGCAAATCCCATCAGTGAAGAGTTTACGCTCCATTTCTCGACTACTATTAGAGAATTATGTGGAGCAAAGCTAATGCAGTAAATAGCACGATAAATTTCAGTTTGAGCGGGATATGATGTCGTTCGGAAAACGAGCAACGGGATTCGAGAGGGAAATGATGAGCTTTGGGAAGAGATCACCAGTGAGTGCCGTTTCTCTTCTTCATATTTTTATTTGTGCTTTCTCTAGATCACTTTCTCATCGGAATTGCATCTACCTTTGTACCTCCAAACATCTAACACTTGTCCTATTACTCGCTAATAGCGGAAACTAACTAATGCGCCATTTTCTCACGCACTTTCTTCTGCCAGTACGTGTGCCGGGTGATATCATTTCTCACATAGTGACAGTGACCAAAATCATCTGAAGTATGTAGCATATAGCGTTTTACATTCCTGGAAGGCAGAGGATGGAAAGTAACTCGGAAGTAGAAGTTTTTTTAGCTCAACTGCTTGCCCAGAACTAAATCCATCACCTGTGTCTCGAACACTTCACCAGTGATGAGATCAGTGGACATCCCGGGAAGGCTGCTATCTAACCACCCATATAGAGTGGACGAGTTTTCCGGACAAAGGTGAGAGTGCTTCGTCCGAGCGGCACATCGTAGTCAGCAGTCACCAATAGTAGCAGCTACAGCAGGAAACAAGAGGTGTGGAGCGTTATACCAGAGGAGGACGGTGCGATCATGCTCTGTGATTGGTCAATTTGCCCAAATGATCAACTGCATATCCCGACCGCACCGCTCTTTCCAGGTATAACGACCCACACCCGGAAACGAGACATGCTGCTGGAGAAACTCGTCCTCTCTAAATGAGCGGGAAGCTCAGAATCTTCTCGGAAACGTTTGTGAATCCCTTCACGGGGAAAAGAAACTGAAGGTGATTTGATTTGCAGAAAGACGTATCCTTGAAGTATAGTCCATTCAACCGGCAGTCGGTATCGGTGGAAGGATAATGGACTGATACGGAGCCATTCTCAATCAATATCAAGCATGCTTGATAGTGCACAACCGCGCAGCCTACCTCCGGTCCGTGAATGTACTAACTGACTATAAAAAAAACCCATGATTTGATGTCTTGGAGAGGATTCTTGCTTGGGCGGCGCGGTCGCGCCGCGTGCTTTTCGAGGCCGCAGACGGGCCATCGCCATTGACGCCCACTGTAACCCTGCCGAGGATTTTTTCAATAGTCATTGTGAAGATGGCATCCAAAAAATTTTGCATTCAAGAGCCACTATTGTCTTTTGCCTGTTTTTACCACATGGTATTCGATCTTTGCTGCCTCACGCGAAGCTGTTTCTTCTTCTTTGTAAACACCCACAGAAACAGAACTAGACCTCAAAAGCAGCGACCCACCACCACGTCCATAGAATTCTCACTATAGTGGAATCTGAACGACCTTCTGAAAACGAAGCAATGAAGAAATAGGAGAGATTCCGCTTTTGGCAACACTTTTACGACCATTTATAAGCCTTCGAAATACAAATATCACCTCTAGAAGACCTTCCTGGAGAAGGTATCACCCTAGCAGCAGTAGCGTCCTACAACTCCTTACACTTCTGGGCATTTGCACTGCTTAGCTTAATGCTTCGCTTTACTAATCAAATTGCCAGAAATTCGGCACAACGCATTCTGATGGTAAGTGTCCGTGGATGAATACCCAAGGACAATAGAATCAGTTCAGGGTGACCAAAAATGGAACAGCATGGCAATTGTGGATAGCCGGTGGTCCAACCCTCTTTATAACGTGAGGTCACCGATTTTGCAGAGCATGCCACCCATTCGACGTAACCCCGAACGAAGCAATGCTTTTAGCCTTTCCTGCTCTCTTTGGGCCTTCTAAATACTTTGCTCATTCGAAAAAGTAATCAGGTGACTAAATCCTAGCAACCTACCTACTCTTCTTAAGCTCGATCATGAGGCACCAAAAGAACGAGTTTCAAGAATAAGAACAACAATTATAGCGCCAGGTCTTAAAGGAATCGAAAGATTCCAAATGTTCCCAGTGATGTGAAATGACTGTATACATTTCATTTTCGGACGATATAGTGCCTTATGTGCGGGCTGCGCAGAGCTGGGGTGCGATTCATTGGCGTGTAACAGTGGCTGCGACCTTGTTAGGACTCGAGTGCGACGCTGCGCACAGTAAACTGCAAACGGTCGTAGACAAGGGGCGGGACCGCGGCGCGGCATTCCGGGGCAGAGACACAGCGGCTCTGCATGTTAGCTCTGATTGTCTGCTGCGGAGCGGCACCCGGGTTCTCTGCTGCTGGTAGAAGCAGACAACCAGAGTGAGCATGCAGATCCCCTGTGTCTCTGCTCAAAAACGCCGCGCGGCGATCCTTGTCTTTGGCCATTTGGAGCTCACTGTACGTGGCGATTCCTGAATGCGCGGCCTGGCTTGGTCTTCGGCGTGTCCTTTTTAGGAAAATCGTTACCAAATATCCGGAGCCTGGCTAACGGTTAGTTAGGCAGTTAGCTGCCGCAATCGAAAAATTGCTGAGAAAAGATTTTCTCCAAGTTTTCGTTAATGAATCGCATCCCCGTGAATTGAGCTTCGATACAGGTTTCTTCTTCCAACGACATGACTATTCTTTCGCGATCATTCCCTTATTGTCTCTTCCCTATTGATTGTCGTGTATGATGGCTGTTTTTGAGACAAATTCCGAGGTGTTTCAAGATGCACTAAAAAGTTTACAAATACATCTATTTTTGTTAAAATTATTTAGATTGCTTATAGCAAGGCCATGCCTACGCACATATACTCCACCCCGCAGTCCACATCTATACAGATTTTACGTTTTGTTTACTAATCATAAGTGTTTATTCTCAATACATTTATATACGACTCAGGCACCTCGAAATAGTCCGAATGTGTCATACCCGACAATCTCAAAGTACACTTCCTGCTTTTGTCCAGCAGTATCCTACTTTCGCCCTTGCAACTACGGCAGCCCCTTCTAAAGTTTCACGTGTTTCAGTTTGAACGCGAATTCTTGTCATTTGGAAAGCGAGGATTAAGCGATTTTAACCGAGAAATGATGTCATTTGGCAAGAGGGATGAGTTCGATCGCAACATCATGTCATTCGGGCGACGACGAAGATGAGGCAGAGATCAGCGCAAGCTCGGTCCCAACTCCACCGTCCGACTATGTGCAATATTGTTATTGGCGCTAACTACTCGTTGATCTCGTTTTCTATTTAATTACTAGTGACATGTCCATACACGAGAACAATTTTTGTGCTGAAGATAAATCCGTTGATAAACGGCTTCTCCGCGTTTTCATTTCTCGACGATGTCGATAACCTTTCTTTTGATGATCACGTCTTGCTTCTTCACCCGCTCCCAACATCTGCAAAAAATGGATTTACTGATGGGTACAGACCTACGATACACCACAACTCCCAGTCCAAATATAAACAAAGATGGCGATGGCAGACGCAGAAAGCGGGCGGGAGGGGGTGTAGGGAAAAGTTGTGGTCTCTACCGTTTTGGGGACATGGATGCCGCCTTTTCTCAGGATGTGTCCGTGGCCAGTGGATAGCAGACCCCAGAACCAACGCATCGGTGGAGCACCTATCAGGAAGACTGCGGTTGATACAAGCGGGTGTGAAACCCGCCCAGGATGTAATAACACTGACTCGTGTGACCAAACATCGAACACACAACTGGCAGCACAGCGACACATGTGATATTACAAAAGAGCTGCCACCACCTCCTACTAGTACTTACAATATACATACATATGCAAGATATAACTGTGCTGATCACTGTGGCCGCAACCTTCGTGACAACTGTCTGTACTCTAACGTTTGGTGGCGACACAGTTGGCAAGAGAATGTGTTTGGCAATACATTTTACGGGAGAATGACTACAGAGTCTTTTTGGCAACACAAAAGGCAAAGGAATCCGTTGGCGATATATTTTATATGTGTTTGGCGATATAAGAGGCAAGGCTTGCGCGGCGATACATTATACGGGTTAACATGCTCATTTCATTCTTGTGATTAGGTGGAGGTTCGATCATCATTGGTTTCGACGCAGATGGCGCAGTTGGTAAGGCAGCGGATTTCCAATATAAGAACCACGGCACATGCTTCCCAGTGCTATCAAAATTTTACGCGTTTTTTTTTTGGTGATACAAAAGGCAAAATTTGCGCGGCGTTACAAAAGGCAAGATTAGCTTGACGATGCATTTGACGAGTCTCGCATGGCAACACATTTAGCGAGGTTTGTGTGGCGATGCATTTTCCGGTACTTCTTCTTTGGCGATACATTTGACTTTGACTTCGTTTGCCTGGCTACTCTGATCCGGAAATCAGAGGTATTCAACTGCGTTTCATAGTCAGTGCATTTGTTTATACGCCAAATTTCTAGGCGTTGGTATGAGGAAAAATGCCCTTTTCAAGCAAAGATGCCCAGAGCGGTGCTTTGGCCTTGCCAAACTTGGCACTAGCCGCCATGCAATTTTGCGAACTTGTAGATAATGATCTGTTGACAGGGCAGAAAACCCAACGCAACCGAACTCGAAAAAAAAAACCTACAATGCGCTCGTTTACACCGAAATGCAATAAAGAATTAGGAAAACTCAACAATGCACCCAAAAAATGCCAAAATTCAGAATATAGCCCAGAAAAACATTGCTCGAGAGTGACCAAGATTTCCGCTTCAGAGTAGTTGACAAGTTCGTCTGCGAGGTTGCTAAACAATCCTTGCCAAATGTACTGTCATTCAACATCGGAGTATTTCTTGCTACATGACGCGAACGCACAAAACTGCTCAACTTCATAGCCTGCATAAAATATACACAAATACAATATACACACTAAGGAGAGACCCAGCTAACCCGGTCACTAGGGGTCTCAGCAAGCACAAACTCCCCGAATGTACATATGGACCGAGCCTGGCAGTGTGAGCAGGTGCTCAAGGCCTCCGAGCTAGCCGCAGGTACACTGGGTTACCTCTAAGTCGAAGCTGTTCCATTTTCATCCGTAGTCTTTGCAGATTGGTATTGGCAAATGAGAATCATCATCTTCCATCACCTACCTCAACCGCAACCGCTCATCGTGAGTGACATACGCAGAAATTTATATATTTGCAGCGCGTGTGCGGGACCAACACGTGCACATGTGAGAGGAGCGTGGGAACCATTGCGCGTGGCGACCTGGCGACAAAACCATGGAAAAACCATGGAACAATGAAGAGTCGCACGAAGTCGCGATCCCGGACAGGAAATCGAATTAATAAAAATATTAACAATAATAAATTAATAAAAATACCCAAAACGTAATAATAAAAATAAAACGACTAAAAATATACTAGTACAAAATTTTTACTCATTTCGTAGAGAAGTTTCAAAAATTCAGCGACCCATTCCCACCGCCTCTCCATGCGTCCGCCACCGATAAATGGCTATGGTGCTGCATGCAGAACGGTACTATAGAACTACAAGTTCGAGTTCTACGAATGACACTGTCGTAATGCTGCTCTAATTCTTGGGTTCTTTGTTCAGAACTGCATTTAAATTTCATGTTTCCTTTACTGGATGAGGTGTTACCTCAGCAAGAAACAGGGTATTACTAGTACATTAGGTGCATCAGCGGTGACGTACGAGTTCTTTGCGCCTACTATCGGAACCCTTGCAAGAACAGGGAGAAAAATGAGTGAACGAGGGAATGAACTCATAGACATTAATACACTTCCATAGATATACTAACTGATACACTGTCATAGTAATAACATGGGTGGATTACCCGGCTCTTGGGACTTCACCTACCCCCGCCTTTTTTGAACTGATGCAAACAAATAGTAACGATAATAAACTGATTCGAAGCTCCGTTTGTTTTTGTTGTTACCATTTTAAATAATATCGGTGACAGGTTTTGACCCGCAGGTAAGCAGAGAAGTCGATAAGGCTAATGAAGTGATTATTTTGTTCAAATTCAATTTTGTGCTCGTGTTTAGTGTATTGGATACCCGTTGGAGATGTTTCCATCCGGCGCAGTAGCAAAATTGGGAAAAGAGATGAAATCAAAAAATGCATATTTTTGTGCGAAATGGTTGTCACATTCGCGCTCTGCATATGGGGGAACCTCAGCAGATATGTCTCTGCCTATCGCCAGTAAAACAAGGGATAACTCTGTAAAATCAACAAATCAATACCAATGCAAGAAGGTACCACTGTGTGAAATGGTTGTAAGATTCATGCTCAGCGTATCGGAAAACTCTGTCAGACATATCCTCCCCTACCGCTAGGCACAAGTAGCAAAAGTCGATTTAATCGGTAAATCAATAGTTGCTAAAGAAATTTAGTCCAAAGCCTTCGGCCACCTTACTGGGATACGTATGCAAACTTCTCAGGTCATCTTCCCTGTTTTCTACGCTACTTCCATACATACAGTCGCTGCCAAATGTATTGCAGCAAATAGTTCTTCGTGTTTCACTGCCTAACCTGTTTCAGAGTGTCAATGGTCACGTCAAATTCTTAGACTCTGCAGCTTCATATATGGGTATTGGTACTAGCTTATCTGGTTCCACTTCTTGAGGCAACATCTTCAAGACAATTTTTTCTCCAAGGATGTCAAAATTTGGAAAGTGAAGAAGTTCACAAGCGCTTATATACAGTCCTTCTCAAAAAGATAGACGGATTGCGCGTGCGGTTTCTTAGTGTTGCGGCTGCAGAATCGTGGCGGGACCTCTCGACCCTCTCACGTGGAGCATGCTCTCGCTGCATCTCTCGTTCAGGTCTCGCCGCGATGGTGCAGTCGCGCAATCCGTCTATCTTTTTGAGAAGGACTATAGTAGCATTCACAAGTGAGCTATCGGCCTGTACATATTGACTTTAGCAGAGTAAATCCTATCTGAAAATCCCAGAAAACACGTGGTATTTCAGGCACTTTTTAATTCTTTGGTTCCGTAGTAAAGGGAGGTGAGTTGAACCCCAAAACTCAACACCACGCCTCGGCGGAGTAGAGATCATCGTCCTGCAATGACCTGACCCCTCTTCTCGCTGCGAAAATAGTGGGATAGGCGAATGGATGAGAAGCGCTTGAATCACAGCAGCGCGATGAACTCTGCGCTTCGCACATCTGTTCCAAGCCGTGACGTGGGTGGCAATGATCTGCTATGCTATACCGTGTGGATGTGAGATGACATGTAATCATCGCCGTTGAGCATGTTGGTGAGTATTGGAGTTCAACTCGCAATCATGACACTCCACTACGGACCATGGTTTACATGCAACAAGTCCGCAGGTAACCTCTGCCGGGATTCTTTCGGACGTAAGTTATTCTCCCATCTTAAACTTAAAGAAAGGATTTGATGCAGATGGTACTTTCACCATGGCTTAATGCGCCCACTTGCATAAGAAGTTATGCTGAATTGTACTCAATTTCTTGAGGCATCGCAATGGTACGGGACATCATAGACAGTTCCTGCAGATACTGGCCAGTTGTACGCTTCGCGTATTCCGTTCCTTCTATGAATTAGTTGGAAATAATACATCACTCGTTTGGAGGTATCAGCATGGAAATATGCATGGTACATCGCGATGCAAGAAAAATTATGGCTGGAATGCCTAATAATAATCCTAAAATATTAGGGTGTTAAGTTGGAAATGCGCGCTGAAGTTTCGACGTCATTATGAACGTGTTGCCAAACATTTTCTGTCAAACTTTTGATATCACCTGAAAGAGCAAATCATGGAGAATTTTTTCGCATGTGAGTTGTCGAACATCCTTTCATTGTTTATTTTTTAGAGGAATTTATAAGGAGACCGACCAAAATTTCAGAATTTCCGTTCGATTGTTTTATGTAGTAAAAGAGTGTTAAACTGCCGCTGAGCACCACCGCAGACCATATAAAGAATTAAGAGAATTTTTGCCGTATTACAGAGCTGAATCCATGAGAGAATGGATTACTCGAAAATGGCCCCGAACTTGGGTAACTGAACCGAAATTGTGGCTGCAAATTGATTCCTCGACTGCCCTGTTCTTCATACCTAGAACTATGAGTCGCACTTCTGACCGCCTAATAGCCCAGACTTTGCGCTATCAGATAACCACTTACTTGCGTCGTTTAGGGCTTACATGGAAGAGAAAAATTCCAAAACTGTGACGATACCAAACTTTGAGTGTGTCGCTACTTCAGGTCACGGCGCTGCGACATTCCACAGTAGAGCGCTCATAATTTTTATGGAAGATGTCGAAGGTTCAACAATACTAATTCTGCATTAAACTCAGACTGGGGTGTTGAAGCTTTGTTTTTAAAAAATAATTTGTTCAATGCAAAAACGCGCATTTCCAACTTAACACCCTAATAATAAAAATAATCTTCTTGAATAATGATCCACCAATACACCAGTGTTTTGCCGTAAAATAAATGTTCGCTGATACTGTATGGAGATAAGGCTAAACAGAAACCTTAACCTGAAGGCGCTGGAATCTCCACCCATCCACTGTTTTCCTACAAGGCAGTACAACACCATCAATTGATCTTTTTCGCTGCCAGCACATTTTTTTCTGAATGGTACCTGCAATTGTTTTATGAACATTACGTGGTTTTGGTTTCTGCACGGCTGTTCAGCACATCACATCAGACGGACAAACAACGCGCATTTAACCATTAATTGGTTAATGCGCGTTGTTTCTCCATGCAAGGCAAGCGGAATTCACTTGCCCAGCGTTTCCTAGATAATATGCACGAACATATGTTGGCGGCTGACATTTACCGTTGGATATTTTTCATTTATAGTCTATAAACTCTGTTGGTAGAATCGCAAACTCAGCTATGTGTGCGCAGAGTGGTTGGATAGTGACGCTTGAAGTAGTCTGCCAGTCAGCCATTTCCAGCTTGAATGGAAACTCTTCTATGCGATTCGTGATTCTACATTTTCTTCCACTTTCTATTGACGTTATGAACCCTTGTTTTGATCCCTCTGGCCTAGTGGAACTATTATAGAGCAACAGAGAGGTATGCGAGTTATACCTTCACAATGCAGCCGCGGTGCATACGTACGCCTAGGTCCGTGCCTCTACCGACGGAATTTATGTGTAGACTGCACACCTCTTAGAAATTATTTAATCACTTCCATCGGGCAGGCCGGCAGCATTTCAAGGGAATGGGGCAGGGCCCTATCCATATTTTAAATGAGAAATGTATGTATTAGATCGTCAAGTATGAAATGTCGGATTTTCTGAGCGGTAAGTTCGACAGCCGTTGTCTTTAGTGTTTTCTTGAATCATTTCCCATGTTTGTTTTCCTTATAAAGCAACATCCTCCCTTTTCGAAATCTAGGCTAGTAAACACATCAAACAGCTTTTGTTGTGGAAGTACCGCTCAGGTGATATAAAGCTACGAAATGACCCTTGTATTGAACCTGGACAACGATGAGCTGGAAGATGTAGTGGGAGCTAATACGAGTCAAACTAGGTCTGCTAAAGAGGCAACTTTCAATATCTATAACATCTAATATAATATAATAATAATATAATATTGATGTATTCAATGCAGTATGACAAAGTGAAACCCTGATAAACGATCTTTCCACAGGTTTGCCTTCAAAAATGAATAGCAATTTCTGGCCATCTCTTGCAAAACCATACTGTTAAAGCTGGACGACTAGGCTTAGGAATCCACCTGCACCCACAACTCCTTCCAGAAATCAGCTCACTTCTTACTAGAAGAAATGTCCAATCTTGATCATGATGCTGGAAACGCCCTTTGCCGCTTTACCGTCCCTTACGTTCCATGCTTCGAATATGCTGGCGCAGCCAAGCCTCCGTTAACACATTCGAGACAACGCAGATTTCCGTTCAGGGCCACTTTGGACCAGAGCGAGTTTCCGTTTGTTTCTCATCAAAGTGGTGACAGTCAAGGCATATACGAGGTGCTGATCATAAATATGACATTAGTTTTGCTTGGTAGAACACTTCTGTAGTGTTACTGTATGCACAGTGTGAAAACTGTAGGAAGCCCATATTCCCTCAGACCTCTACCAAAATTTGCAAAGGAGCGTTATCTTGCATGCCAATCACGAATATACTCTCCATTTCCTACCGTGGAGCATTACTGTGACGTTACTGTAGTTATACTGTAGAAACTGTGGGAAGAGTTTCGTGTCAGAATTTAGCTGAAACTGCGGTTGTTTCACAGGCTGATTTCAACTTGATGTCGAATTCGTGCCAAATAACCCCACTATAGTTTAACTAGATTTCGTTGAGAAAGTGGATCTACGGTATGCCTACAGTAACTGTACAGTAACTCTACAGTAGCTCTACAGTACTGCATTACGGTACAAAACGAGTTCTGAATTCATGCTCAGCATGTCAAATAACCCCATTCTGCGAAGTTTTGCTGAATTCCGTGAAGAAACTGCATCTACAGTATACCTACAGTAACCATACAGTAACGCTAATGTAGCCCCACAATACTACGGTAAAATGCAAAATGGATGACGTATTCGTATTCAGCATATCAATTAACACCAGTAGACGAAGTTGCTGTAGATGCTGCGAGAAAATACATACAACAGTACCTACAGCATTCCTACAGTGACCCTACAGTATCGCGCTACGGTACAAAATGGATGCCATATCCGTGTTCAGCGGGTGAAATAACTCCTAGCGGGCTGTTTCGTAGACATTCCACTGAAGAAAAGGGGTTAAAACAAGTACGACCCACTGGTGGGTCGTATTGTCCGTTATGTGTTAAACACAGTACTCACGCTCAAAAACGACATCGACCCATGACAGAGAAGAAATCATCTAGAAGGGCTAAGTTTTCCAGAGATAAGATGTATATAGCCAGGATGAGCCAAGATAAGATGTATATAGCCAGGATGAGACGAGATCTATCGCCGCAGATTTGTGTGGCTGCGGCGGTGCGGCGGATCTCCACAATGGAAAAATCCTTATCGATGCCATATCAGCTGATAAATACAGCCACAACCGCCGCGCGCGGTCGAAAAGAATGGGGCGGGGTTAGGCATGGTGGGCGCCTTTGTACATGCGTTCGAACTTGATTGCTCGAGTAGCTGAAGCATTTGGAGTGATTCCTTTTGCAGTGACGCTCTATTGGATAGCAGCTCCAAAATTAGCAGAAAAACAGGGGAACCTTTTCCGAGCGTGAGTGCTGCCTTTAAGATGGCAAGACTGTGCTCATAGTATAGGAACATACTGGAATTACCGCACCGCATTTTGTCTGAGAAAGAATACTCAAAACTGTATGTTCTCTGATAATGAGACCTGGACATTCTCACAGTGATTGTATTTAACCTTCCAAGTAAGACATATAAAACGTATAAAAATATAAAACGTGTCCTGATAACAACCTGTGAGGCACAGAAGAAAAATTAAATACACTCAAAACTTTGTCATTCACAGGAATTTCTGTGTTGGAGATTTCGCCAATTTGCTGAGTTTTAGGGGACGATAAATGGCGGAGCTGAAAATGCATGAAAGACGCGAGAAACACAGAAAATAGAAGCGCTTCCTTGTATATTCTCTAAAAATTTCGGAGACATTCATGAGGTCTCCGTACAGCGGAAACCTATGCAAGTAATGTGCTCTAACTGAACTTTCTCGAAGCTCAAAGTACAAACATGCTCTTCCAAGCTTTTGTCGGCCTACTTATCCTTTAAAAATGTACTGCTTTACCCAGTAAAACTGGAAAAAGCTTAATTTTCCTTCGGGGCCCGGCTCCCAACCCCATACGAGGCCTCCCCTGCTTTTCCTCCTTTCTACGAGCCCAGCTTGCCTTCCGATAAGCCGTGCTGGGACCTTTACCCCGTTAAAAGCGTTAGCTGACGGAGCCAACCGTACAAAACACGAAGTAGATCAGAGTCGGCTTAGGGCAATTTATTACAGACGCGACTATCAGGCGCACACATCCATTTGCGAGAAATTTTCGATGAAGACCGGTCAACGCGGCATGAAATTCTCAATGAAAAGAAAGCGCAGCCATCGCGAGGCCGTCAACGCGTGCGACTGCTATGCGACTGCGATGCGACTAGCCCCTATTCTTCATAATATAGTCGCACGCATCCAGGACAAATTGCCCTCATGATGGCAGTTTCAGTTCCTGTGCTGGTAAGCAATCTTTGTTTGTTTCACGTTTCATTCAGCACATTGTGATGTGCTTTGCCTCTTTTTTGTCACCCGCACTTCAGCTCCGAGCCGAGGATTTCAACATATTCTGCCTTTAATAAGCGATTTACCCTGTAAAAAGGCTTGAATTATGTGCGGCTAGCAGTAGCACTTATTTCGTATGCATAAGGAAATATTTGACTGAGATTGTAATTGCCAGTTCTAACTGGAGAGACTAAAACTCTAAAGATGTCCGTCTGACTAGAAATGCAAACAAGTGCACTACCTACCTGTACTTCATTTCCTGGTAGAAGTATATCTGCACAGTCATCTATCTCTATCCTCGCATTTGAAGTGCATTTAACCTGAGACATAAAAATGAAGCCTAGCATCAAAACTTCAGAGCATAGATGAATAGATATTTGATATAGGGGATTCGGAAAGGAGTCGGTACGTATCTTTTTCACGATCCTTTTCTGATGTTGAATGGCAATACATTTGGCGAGGTTTGTTTGGCAACCTCGCAGACGAGCTTGCAAACTAGCCAGGCAAACGAATCCCGTCAAATGTGTTGCTAAACAAGAAGTCCCGTAAAATGTATTGCCAAACGAGAAATCCCGTAAAATGTATCGCCATGCAAACCTTGCCTTTTGTATCGCCAAACAAACTTGAACGCGCAAAAATTTTAACAACACCGGGAATCGTACCGTGGTTTTGATAATGGAAGTCCGCTACCTTACCAACTGCGCCATCCGAGTCGACACCGATGATGATTGAATCACCCGCTAAGGATGAAATGAACATTTTAACCCGAAAAAGGTATCGCCAAACAAGAAGTCCCGTAAAATGTATCGCCAAACACATTCTCTTGCCATTTGTATTGCCAAACAGGCTCCACTCATTCTCCCGTAAAATGTATCGCCAACAGTTTACGGGATAAAATTCTGCTTGGCAATACATTTTACGGGAGAATGAGTGAAGATCCTGTTTGGCGATACAAATGGCAAGACAATGTGTTTGGCAAGACAGTTTACGGGTGTTTGGCGATACAAA
>JARK01001380.1:1182000-1219032 GCA_000688135.1 Ancylostoma ceylanicum
TGTGTTTGGCAAGACAGTTTACGGGACTTCTTGTTTGGCAATACATTTTACGGGACTTCTTGTTTGGCGATACATTTTATGGGTTAATATGTTCATTTCATTCTTAGCGGGTGATTCAATCATCATCGGTGTCGACTCGGATGGTGCAGTTGGTAAGGCAGCGGGCTCCCAATATCAGAACCACGGAACGATTCCCGGTGTTATCAAAATTTTTGCGTATTCAAGCTTGTTTGGCGATACAAAAGGCAAGGTTTGCATGGCGATACATTTTACGGGACTTCTTGTTTGGCAATACATTTTACGGGACTTCTTGTTTGGCAATACATTTGACGATGTTCGTTTGCCTGGCTAGTTTGCAAGCTCGTCTGCGAGGTTGCCAAACAAACCTCGCCAAATGTATTGCCATTCAACATCAGAGAAGGAGGTTCATTCAGAAAGACATAAATAGAGAACGTACTCAGGAAATTTAAAAACCGTGTTTTGCATGAGATTGAAAGATGCAAATCCCATGATTAAGACATGCGTGCTCATGCACAACACGATTTTTTTAATCAATAGTTCTATACCAGCAATGGTAATTCCATGCAAAACCCATGCAGAACCCATGCAAAACCCATGCATGGGACGAGAAAATCGTGTGTTTTTCGTGGGTTCTGCATTGGATTTGCATCGAATTTCGGAGACGCATAGGTTCTGCGTGGGTTTTGCATAGGTACGCATGAGTTTTGCATGGATTTGACCATTGCTGGTATAGAACTATTGATTAAAACACGCATGTCTTGATCGTGGGATTTGCGTCTTCCAATCTCATGCAAAACACGGTTTTAAAGTTTCTGAGTAAGGGGGAACGTCATACTTTCTATTATTTGGCTTAGCATGTGTGTATATCTGCGCACGAGAACCAGATCTCGCCGCCAAAAACTAACAGCATCATCGTGTTCAGCGCGTCTAGTTATGTATGAAAATGTGATAAATTTTGATTTTTACCTTGATTTACAGTTGTTTCGGCCCACTTCAGTCATGCTTAGACATGTTAAGTTGTTTCAATGACTGGAAGTTGTTTATACCCCTGTTGGAATGAATGATCTAGGTAAGATCATATAAAAGGGCAGCGACGGGTGAGATGCCTATCTCAGACAATTGTGCCGTCGAAGAGCAGGTTGAACCCTCATGACCCCACCCACATTTCGTGTTGGGAGGAGCAAGTCTCGACGTTCTGCAAGAACAGAACCTGCTGCTTATGCCCCCGACGTGCTGCAGTCCGCCGCGTCCTTCCAGATGTGCTGCAGTTCGCCGGATCATCCAGACGTGCTGCCGTCCATCGTATCTTCCTGACGTTCTGCCATCCGCCGCGATCTTCATAACACATTCTAATCAACAACTTAACACGCACTCTTCATTTCCATCTAACTCTCCTGGTGCGATGTTGAGTTTATACGAGTTCTCATTTCGGGGCGAGCGCAAAGCGATAATGGTGCGCCGGCGTCCAAAGTGAGGGAGACGGGTCCACAGCTCTGATAAGGATGCGCCGGCGTTGTTGGGGCTTTAAAGGCAGTGTGTCAGCTCGTCACAACCTCCCTTCATCTGAACATATTCGGGCTGCTGAGCACATAGATGTACTTTAAGTTTCAAAAAGACGTCGAAAACCGTGAAAAATACGGGATCCTTTGGCCGAAAATTTCAAAATTCTCGGCCGGTTGTACGAGAGGCTTCATTCCGCAATGGAAGCTTACTGAGAGTACGGCATGGTTTTGCAACATGACAGTACTTGTTCCATTGATAATAAGTGCTACTGAGAAGTTCACTTTGGTAAACACTCTCAATTTCTCGCCGCTTCCTCCAGGTTGCGGTCAGGGAAACTCGGCCATGTCAAGATCACATTTTCCTCAAAAGAAGGGTTTTTGGCCGTTTTTTTGGATTTCAGGTACATTATTGGAATCAGCGCGTTGAGAAGAATTGGATTCCGTTGACACCTCGATACCCAAAACGACCTGACACACTGCCTTTAACCCCGAACTTGGGATGGCTGAACGAGACGAGTACAGGATAGCAAAGACCGTTTCGAGAGTCATAAACATTGGCCGAGAATATCGCCTCTCCCTCGTCCTACCCTTTGTTCACTACGAAAAGGCACTCGACAGCATAGAAATAAATGCGATGTTGTCAGCACTAGCCAACCAAGGAGTGGACGTATCTTAGGTGAGAGTATTAGTCGATCGCTACCTTGGACGCTTCACGACGATGCAGCTATTCCAGCGCCCTCAACTATTCCAACTGCGAAAGGAGTACGACAGGGCGACACTGTATCGCTGTAAATTGTTTACCGCTGCACTGCAGTGGGCAATGAAGTCACTTGACTGGTAGGGAAGAGGCACTGGGATTGATGGGAGATTCCACTCGAAAGTTCGCTTAGCAGACGACATCATCCTTTTCTCAAAGGATACCGAAGAAGCGGAGGTGATGGTAAATGAATCAAATGAAGTAAGGAAAAGGACAGGATTGCGAATAAATACGACTAAGACGCAGTTCATGAAGAATACTGCGAAGGAGTAGCGAATAGAACTGGAAGGACCTCATATAACGGAGACGTCATCCTATGCCTACCTTGGACGCTCAATGAATATGGAGAACAATCTCGAAGAAGAACTAGATAGAAGAAGAGCAGCATTGGCCGCTTTCAGGCCTCTCAGGGAAGCCACAGACCAGTTGGCGGATGCTGACCTCCGTGCTCATCTTTTCGACTCTACAGTCATTCCAGCGCTGTGCTACGCTGCGCAGACGTAGGCGGACACTGTGGCCATGTCAAAAACGCTGCGCACCAGGCATAGAGCTCTTGTGCGTTGTCTTCTGAGATACAGCTGGAGTACCCAACATCAAGCCGGGCTTCACACTTCTGACGTACAGCAAATATCTCGTCTCTGTGACCCAGAGAAATACGTTTCAAAGGCAAAACTTTAATGGGCTGGTCATGCTATTAGAACGGAAGACGATAGGTGGACAAAAAAACCTTAAAGAACTCAAAAAACTAAAAAAAGGACCAACTAAACGCTCAGCTGGAAACGAATCAGACCTTACGTCAATGTCGTCCGCGACGCTCCTGGATGACGGTAGCGAGAGAACGAATCGAATGGAAGTCTTGCTGGGCCCGCAGAACAAGTGACGACGGGTCATCTACGTATCTAAGTGACATTTTCATTATCGCGAGGGTGGAGGGGGGACGTCGGGCTGCTGTTCTGAACGTGAGAGGAATGCGCGGGGGCACGGTGGAGGGAGGGGACCTCGGGCTTTCGTTCTGGACATGGGGGGTGAGCGTGGGAGCACGCTGGTTCGATTCCAAACAAGCAGAATGTCCAAATATTCGGAAAGGAAAAATGAACACAATCCTTGAGAGATGATGAAAAAGGTTCTAGCGTTTCTTCTCCTCTGAATATTCACGTTTTCGGATAGTGCTCTAAGATGAAAATCAAATTGACGAAATTATTCGGTTTTATGCGGTCCCAAGTACAATAGGTGGCGTTACACCTACATGGTGGTGTGTTAATCAAATATTGTGTTCAATATATGTATTCGATATTCAAATATTCGATTTGGACTTTTCTAGGAACAACCTGGACCCACCTTTGATTTTTCTGGAATGTTCCGCTGAGTATCAGCGCAGAAATCCTATAAAGTTCGGAAATAATAAGTTTCACTCATTATTTCTACTCTCTTTATTAATCTACTATTTTTAAANGGGTAGGTGCCCCACGATTGGGGGTTCACCTCAAGGTACAACTGGGGGTGAACCTAGTTTCTGCCTGCAGTCGACCCCCACGAATGCCTGAGTTATGACGGAGAGTAGGAGCAAAGCGGACAGAGAATGGCTGATGGGTGCTTCGGCATGAATGCGGGAGGCTAGGCGCAGAGCTTCTGACACCGATGACGACGTCGTGATCGTGACGCCGACGCGGCCAACGTCACCGCAAAAAGGCAACGACTTTGGATCAACCACACTTCAGATGATCGACGCTCACGACGTCGTCGGTGCCGAAGAAACTCTGCGCCAGGTTAGAGTGCTGCGCTGGGACTCAGCAGCGGGGACGCGCAAACGAATGCAAGGTGAGCGAATAACGCGGCATGAAATCCTCAATGAAAGGAACGTGCAGCTGGTGCGAGGTCGTAAACGCGTGCGACTGAGCTGCGACTGCGATGCAACTAGCCCCTATTTTTCATTATATATGTAGACGCACGCGCATCTGTCGCACGCATCCAGTATAAATTTCCCTATAGGCGATTCAGAAATGAGCCGGTGTTGATGCATTTACACTCTGAAGGTAGGCTGTGCGGTAGTACACTATCAAGCACACTTGAAATTGATCGAAAACGACCGCGTCTCAGTCCATGATCTTTCTACGAGTACAGACTACCGGTTGAACGGACTATATGTGGAAGGAGAAGACGAAACGAATGCTAGCTCATCCAGAAATCTAGAACTAGATCCGCCTCACGTTTTAGGCACCAGCACACTCAGATCCCATATAGGCTATATCAGTCTCTCGTGCTCGTAAGATTATTTGCACTGAAAAAATTCGCAAATTTGTGTCAACGTTGGCATTCTTCTACGTTCTACGCTCAGCTCAAATAATAGTCATCTATTCTTTTTTCTAAATCCTACCAATTTTCCTCAAAAGGCAGAAAAAGATGGTTGGCCAAGTTTCTCGAAATGTTTTGCAAACTCTGTATTGGGTCAGATTGAACGTGCCCTTCCCGGACGCCTTTGCGAAGGCCCCTGACCCACTACTGCAACATTTTCCAAGCTCTCACCTCCACATGTAATTCTTAAGAATTCACAAACCCCTGCTATTGCTAGAAGATATACTCTACAAATGCGCCATTGTTACGGGTCGCTCATCTAGTTGATCGCCGAAGTTTGAGTTCACAAAGCAGGATGCTGCAATCTAGCTACCTGTATATAACACTGATTCTTAGCTTAAAACATAGCAACGCTGCAGATGCGAGCCAAAAATGGTTAGGATAGCTGACGTTCCAGTAAAGAGGATGATCGTTGCGCGGACTTCTCATCCATAGCGCAGAAATAAATAAATCCGCAACAAGCAAAACAGCTTTGCGACTTTTGCACACATCAAATACTATTGTCAACAGGAGCAACCAACGAGTTCTAATAATGATACCTTGAATAAAACACCACATTGAGATGTGTTCTGGAGACTCAAGGATGATTCCCACTTTTCGCCACTCACCTGAAATTCATTGGTACTTTTGGTCAAAAATGGAGGAAGTAGAAAATATGTTGTGCTGGTTGGTCGTAAAAAGGTAAAATAAGCATTAGTTTGCCTCAGAGAAATGGGCTTCACAGAATTCTAGAGTGGGATTAGATCGGATGTTGAAAAACACTAGAAAAGAAAAAAAAAGAAAATCATTCATTCATCACTGCCGGTCGTGAGTGGTTGTGAGTGCACAGCTCCGCATTTTCATTACCACGTATCGCAACCTTTCTGATCTTTTCTGCCTTGTTATCGTACTTGTCACCACTTAGAACTGTTCTTCCATTGATTGTTGGACTTCAAAACAATGTCGCAAATGAAAGGACGCAAAGGCAAGAACAGAAAGGGCGGCGACAATCGATCTGAAACTACGATTAGCCCAGAACACAATCTGGCTTCTTCTGGTGCAGTAGATGATCTGGATTACTCCACTTTTTCTGCACAGGAGTTAGCAAAAAACATTCTTGCCATAAGCAAAAATCCTACTGTTGCGAAATTGTTGGAAGCACTTTTGCATAAGATCCCAAAAGAGTTCTCTACTGCTCAAGAAGAAGAAAGGTCTAGAACTATCGTAATATCTGGCATTGAAGAACTCGATGGTAAACATAGAGCGATGGAAAGGCAGGCGCATGTGGAGGATAAGGTAAACCAGATTTTCGATGTGCTCGAGGTCGAGTGTCGTCCTGTGAGCGTGTACCGCTTGGGCAAATGGGACAAGAGCCGATCTCGCTTGGTTAAAGTAATACTTCCCTCAAAGACTCACTGGACCACCGCCCTTGCTAACGCACATCGCCTTCGCTCAGCTGGGTTACCTTTCATTCACATACGCCGCAGCATGACTGAGGAAGAACGCAGACGTGAATTTGAGCTTCGCCAAGAAGCACGAGAGCGAAACAAAGGTTTAGCGAGCAAACAGTGGGTTGTATATAAGGGAGAACTAAAGAATGTATCTGAACTGCCTGTTAAGAAATCATCAATTCCGGGAAACCAATAGCTGCGCATGGTTCTGTCTTCCAGCTTAAGTGTTTTTTAATTAATGCCCGTAGTTTAAGAAATAAAATACACCATCTTCATTTCCTCTTGTCTATGCATAATCCTGACTTAGTTTTCGTGACGGAAACTTGGTTTTCTTCCAATATTTCCGACTCGGAAATTATAGGCGGAATTCCTTTCTCGCTATTCAGATGTGACCGTAAAGACAATAAAGGGGGCGGCGTTTGTTGTCTTGTGAAACATTCTATCATAATCAAAGAAGAACCTACCCAAACAGATATGAAATCAAATGTTTTGTGTCTCGATACTTTTGATCTTTTCTCGTGTTCAAGACTTAGGTTTATCCTAATTTACCGTCCTCCTAATTCCACAGTTAAAGACGATGAAAAACTTGTTGTTCATTTAGAAGAGCTGCTTTGTTCACGAGCTCGAACTGTGGTATTAGGTGACCTTAACATAAACGCCAACTGGACTACTTTCAAGTCATCAAACCCTTGCCACCGTACTCTTCTCAACTTCTTTTCAAATTGTGGTCTTACACAAAACGTTATGATACCTACTCGCCAAAACACCACCCTTGACGTTGTCTTTACGTTCTCACCGATTGTTAAAGACGTTTGTAGCCATCCTCCATTGAGCACGTCTGATCATAACGTCATCAGTTTCTACCTTGAAACCGAATGTGCGACGGCTTCAAGGTTACCGATGCCTGACTTCCACAGAGCGGATTATACTAGCTTGTCCACTTATCTCTCGGAAATCAATTGGTGGGATGTATTCCAGAATTACAGCACCGTTGATCATCTATATAAAAAATTCTGCAACGTTGTATACTCCGGTTTTTCTAAATTTGTTCCCCTTCATACTCCAGGACGAAGTATGATCAATTATCCTAAACACATTTGTAACCTCCTGGCACAGAAGAAACGTCTGTTCAACTCACTTGTAAATCCTCTTTCAAATCTCTATTATAAAAAAGTTTGTGCTGATTTAAACTTCCACATCATAAGATTCCACTCAAACTACGAGAAACGATTGGCTAAAACCACCGGTATGAAAGATTTCTTCTCTCATGTTCGCTCTAAAGTTAAAAACACTGCTCCCCTTCCTGTGATCGAGAATCTTGATCAAAAGCTTTGCTTTCGAGACAAAGAAAAAGCAGATGCTTTGGGTCAATATTTCGCTAGTGTATTCACATCATCTTACTCCTCCGAATACATGACAACCGAAGCTGATAGTAGTGACTCTAGTGCATTTCCTTACATCATAGTCACACCTAAAGATGTCTTTTATTATTTGAGGAAGTTAAAGCCTTCAGCCTCATCTTCGATTGACGGTATACCCCAAATATTTTACAAACATTGCGCTGAAACTCTTTCGAAACCACTATCAATTATGTTCAATATTTCGTTATTGTTCGGTGAAATCCCACAAGCTTGGAAAGACGCTATAGTCACTGCTATACCTAAAAAAACTAATGCCCGCAAAGTCACAGATTTTAGACCTATTAGCATATGCCCTACACCTGTGAAAATCTTAGAAAAAATCATCCGTGACAAAATGTTGTCTTGGCTTGCCAAGATGAAGGTAATTCCTTCAGAACAGCACGGGTTTTGTCTGGGTGCATCTACAACAACGCAGCTTGTTGACAGCACGTTTGATTGGACAACCGCCTTAAGTAATAAAAATTCTGTCGACATCATTTATCTTGATTTATCTAAAGCTTTTGACAAAGTCAGTCACATCAAACTGCTTTCCAAGATTGCAAATCTTGGAATCAGTACACAAGTCCTAATGTGGCTGAAAGATTACCTTTCTAAGAGGCATATGTATGTAAAAGTTGGATATGATTATTCTGATCGTTTTAGTTGCCATAGTGGCGTACCACAAGGTGGGGTACTGTCACCACTACTCTTTATTGTATACTGCTACGATTTACCTGATGGTCTCAAAACTCATCCTAATGTGAAAATTCAAATCTACGCTGATGATATCAAGATATATGGCAACTACAACGAACAGAGTAAAGATGAGGTTCATTCGGCCGTATCTGAGTCGTTGCGAAGAATGGTGGATTGGGCTAATAACCATGAAATACCTATCAACTTGAATAAAAGCACAGTATTCCATATTGGCAAAAGTTTCAGTGGAGAGTACTCTGTGAATGGTACAATTCTCATCAAAAGTAATCTAGTGAAAGACTTGGGTGTACTCTTTGACTCAAGAATGCAGTTCACCAACCATATTGATCACATAACTAAGAAGGCACTTTCTACCATGTTCACGATTCTTCGCAACGTACATACCAATGACCAGCATGTCCTCTTGAGATTATATAAGTCGTATGTTCTTCCTCACCTCGAATACTGTTCTCAGATTTGGAATCCACACACGAAAAAATTACAGCGGAAAGTAGAAAGGGTCCAACAAATCTTCACTAGAATTCTCTACTACAGGACAGCTACTAACCTTTTGCCTTCGCTACCTAGTTACAAGACTAGGTTAAAACATCTTGGTCTTCAAAGTTTATTATACCGTAGAGTATTCAACGATCTTTCATTCTGCTTCCGTGTTTTACGATTCCATACTAAACTACAGGCAAGTAAGTATTGGGGTTTTCGGATCTCGAGAGAACGCACAGGTGGGTTAGGCTTGTATTGTAAAGGAATCAGTACAGTTAGCAACAACATAATTTTCAACACTTTCTTTCGACGTGGAGCAAGGTGGATGAATATGTTACCCCTTAATATTGTTAACTCAGCAAATTTAGCCATATTCAAGAGAAAACTCAGAAAACTTGACTTGTTACGCTTACTAAAGATGGAGGATTGTTAGCCAAGAGGAAAGTTTTACAAACTTTACAAATTTTTTAGTTATCCCCAATTACATTCTCTCCTTTTCTTTTTACGCACTTTCAGAACCAGTCATCCAAATCCACCGGTCACTAACTACAACAATGGTTCTTTATTGGCTGCTAATTAGAACAAAACAATCTTTGGATTTTTACTGTATCATCTATTCTCTGTAGATACATAGTTTATTTGTATTTTTAACTTTCTTTCTTAGTTTTAATTCCCATGTAGGATGAATGACAAATCCAAAATCTTTGAGTGAACTTTAGGTCGCTTTCGAAGTCTACCTAACCTAATCTTTTCTTGGATTAAAATACTCCGGTGATACTGCTTCAAGCCTTATCCCTACAAGATCACCTTGTCGACTTATTGCTCTAGTCCAACCTGGCGGTTCCACGTAGGAAGTTGGTATACTCGTGTTCCGAAGTTCCGTCATGGTTCCAATGACCCCTGAAGGGATGAGGGTACCATAGCCAACTGGTACGGACTCCTGCTTAAAGTGACGAGCGTGGCAGTAGTAATGGTTTGCTAGGAACTCTCCCACTAGCTGGCTTTTTATCTTTCAAATAAGTCACTTAAAGTTCATCCAAAGATTTTAATGCCCAAAAGTATATCATTGATAGTATGTCTTTTGTGGCTTTTTGATCGCTATCTTTTGCTTGATCGTTTGCTTGAGTGTTCGTAATAGTTGTATGGCGCACATCTAGTGCATGAAAATAAATAAAATAAAATAAAAATAAAAGACACTCTACGACGAAAACAGCCGAAAATGATTGTACGCGCGCAAATCCTCAATGGTAGTGTCGTATATAACATGTGATGCGCACTTGTTAAGCCTGACTTCCACCGAGAACATATGAAATAGTAGCGAACAACTCGTCAGCATTATACAGGGTGGTCCAAAAATACGGTGACAAAGGCGCGATGCGCGTTTTTCGACTTATCTCGAGTTTTGGCACTTTGCATCCGCTCTTTTGGTGTTCATCTGTTCTATCGCACACCTTCTTCCAAAACAGTACCTAGCACTACGGATTTTAGGAGCAGCTAGGCTGTCAGTTAAGATTTTTTTTCCTGCACCTAATGATATTTTTGTAAAGTCTAGGCGCGCATGTAATGCCAACCTGTAAAATTTTGCAAAAGGGTCACTGATCAGTACATCGAAGAGTACAACAATTGGGTAACAGGAAAACATCAAAGTGATTGCGAGAGACCACCTACCATGGTTATGAGATCCAAGATTTGGTGTGAATACGCCGATGCACGACACTGCTTATCAAATTGAATCATCATCATTAACCGTATAGTGGGGGAAATTTACCTTAGAACTTCAAGATTGGTGGTTTTTGGGCCTAATAAGTTCCACGTTCCTATGTAAGCACCGAAATAAAGACCGAAAACAGCCCCAACAGACATTCTTACCCTTTTTGTACAGGAAGTCACGTCCGCTTTGTAGAGAAAGCGCGAGGTAACTAAATCAGCGCCACCGTAATCTCCCTCCCCGCCATTCGTTGCTAAAAAAGGCCCCGCCCGGAAAACGGAACTTAGGGTTCAAAGACATGCCGCCACAGCACCTGGGGATACGTAGGCACTGTAGTGCACGCAAGAGGAGGGTGTGGCTCGTAAATACTTGGGTTGAGGGTTGACAGAGTTCCCATGCAATGCACAAGACGATGAATTTAACACCACAATGTGTTAAATTGAAATGAAGCTGAAATTTAAATTTTGAAAAAGTTGACGATTTTCAGAAATAAAACATCCACCCAGGGGTTATTTGACGTGTTGATTACGAATTTGACATTTATTTTGTATCATAATGCCATTTTTGATGTGATATAAGCGTATACGGTATATACCATATTTCTCAGAATCTTCTGAAATTTTGGAAACTGGGGTTATTTGACGTCCTCATAACAAATTTTGCATCTGTTTTGTACCGTGATGTCTTTTCCAACAATTAATGCACAATGCACAATTGTGTGTGTTTTATCCCTTGAAGCTGCTGAATTTGCATCTATAAAGCATGACACGGAGATAATTTAGGAGTAAATTCACTATCAAGACTTATTACTTATTATCACGTTGGAGTTTTGAAAGCATCAGAAAACTAGTCCGTACCAACGAAAAACGAGTCCTCTGGGTGAAAACGTTTGCTTCCAGAAGGAATGGTGAAATGCCTTGAGTTCGTTCATCCTGTGTTAAAAACTGTCAGAAAAACTCACTGCAGATAAAAATTTCATTTTCGTGAGGCACCTTCTATGCGGCAATTGAGGTCCTCTATAAATATAATTGAGATTCCTTATGAATATTATTGAATATCAATTCATTTTTCCCTCAATGATAGCAGTTCATTGGCTACTACATTCTTAGGGCCAGAAAATCAATCTCAGACATTCGTGGGGGTGACGGGCAGGTAGGACCCCCATCGCTCCGCCTACTTTTTGAGTTGAGGGAGCATATCTGGACGTCCAAGAAGGGCAGAGTGTGCTGCGCATAACCCTGGTCGTCCCCCCATCCACCGGAACCCAATAACGCGCTCGGGGGACAGCTGCAAGGGCACGTGGGGGAACGTCTTTCAATTGTCGGGGGTAGCTGCCCCACGATTTTGGGTCCACCCCCAGGTACAACTGGGGGTGCACCCATTTCTACCTGCATTCCACCCCCACGAATGTCTGAGATGTTAAGAAAACGATTGCGGAGCGACGATCTATCCCTGAGCTACGCCTGCAGGCACAGTGCGTATCTGCGAGGCATTTCTAACACCTCATCTGGCGATGGATTAATGATCGATTAGGTTGGAGAAAATACACATTTGAATTGCAGACATTCTACAAAAATCTTACGAAATAATCCTATGCAGAGATGAGCTAGCAATGCTATGTAGTTAACAACGCTGAAAACTCCAGTTTAAAAGTAAATCGTGTGAGAAGAATCGAAAGGATTGAGATTGTCCGGGTATCCCTAAATTACACGCAGATTTTACTTCCAAATTTCATTCTTCTCGCTTTTACTCATTTGAAGCCAATGTACACAGAAACAAGAGTTTTGAAATTTTTCAAGTTAGACCGGCGAATGTGACGAAGTACTGGAATTCATTGGCTATACGCAATTTGGAAATAAATTAACTGGGATGAAACACGTATAAAAATTGCCTACAAATTATATTCGGAAGGAAGGAGATGCCTACCACATTCACAAATTCAAAAATGATTCCAAATGTTTCATTTCAAAGCCTCGAAAGTTTCAAAACTCGTTGCTCTGTCGCATCTATCGTGAGCGGCACTGCACAATAATTTTGGGAAGATTATACGCAAAAATACCGCTTCTATTTCCAACATCAAATCATTTATCGTGATCAGCGTGTGAAATGACCTCCATATGATTAGTGAAAGGTGATTTTGTCTGCCGTACTCCAGAAAGATTACGTTACCGTTCAAAATGAATGTCATTTTCGTGTTCAGCGTGTCAAATAACCCCAGCGTACAAATTTTCAGGAGATTTCGCGAGGTTTAGACCAGCATGTGCAGACCCGGTCCAAAGACTCTTGGCCACGCCCCTTTTGCCGCATGCCTAGCGCGTACCCGCAGGTCATGGCGGCATGGACTTTGAACCCTAAGTTCCTGGAGCCGCCCCGCCCTAAGAGGTATAAAAGAGGCTAAGCTTTCGTGTTCGTTTCGCGCTGCTTCCCCCCCTCCCCTTTTGTTAGGTGTTCTCTTATTGGTCGTATTTTCGTGAATGTTTTGATGTTGCGCTAGTTTTTTTTTCTTTTTCGCCTGGATGGTTGTAACGTTTATTGATTTGAGGTCGCCATATGGTCGCCAGATGTGAAGATGCGGAGAGGCTCCGCGGGCTCATTAAGGGAGGACGAGGTCACGCGTCGGCTATTGATTGATGTAGGGAGTCCTTACTTAGGAGGAGGGGGGGGGTGAATTCTACTTTTACATTTAATTATTAATGCTACACTAGATAATGATTAAACATTACAATAGTTTGTGTATTATATGTTGCTACTGCTAGTATACTAGTAGGTGTTGGTATCTTTTTATTCATCGCTTTCATTACTAGCAATACCACTTGCAGGATTATAGATTTTTAGGCGGTTGACGTGGACAGTGCGCAGGCGTCGGCCATCTTGAACGGTGACGTTCGGTCGTTCAACCTCGACAATGAGGAAATGACCTTCAAATTTAGGTGCGATTTTTGAACCTACATCTTTTCGTATTAAAACCTTCTGACCAATTTTAAAGTCAGTTGGAGCGATCCGTTTTCTTAGGTCGTAGTGATGTTTCTGGGTTTCCTCGGCGGTAGTTACATTGTGTTGGACTTCTTTCCAAACGTTTTGGAGAGTGGAAGTTAGCTGTTCAACATAATCTTCTTCACTAATAAAGGTTCTGGAGGGTAGTTGTAAGGCTAGGCGGAAGGGATTACTGGGTTTGCGGCTATGAATTACTACATATGGAGAATATTTGGTGGAAGAGGTTTCCGAGGTATTCTAAGCATGAGTCATTAGGTGGGTGACATCGTCCCATTGGTCGTTCTTTTGATCAATGACGATGAAGATAAGTTCTTCTATGGTCCTGTTGGCGCGTTCCACTTGACCGTTGCTTTCGTGGTGGTATGAGGTTCTGGTTCCATGTGAAACATTCAAAACTTTAAGGGTATTCCGGAAGGTATCACTCATATAGTTAGTTCCTTGATCGGTGACTAGGGTTTCTGGTGGGCCAAAACGAGATACTAATCTGTTGATGAATATGTCAGCCGTGGTTGTTGTTTTTTGATCCGGAATTGGCACAGCTACTATAAGCTTAGAGAATGCATCTACGAATACAATAATGAATCGATTTCCATTCAACGTTAGGGGAAGAGGACCGATTACATCGGAATGGACCCGCTGTCAGGGTCTTGTTGGAATTTCAAAACATCTCTAGAGGCTCATTGGTGCGATAAGCGCTGGGATCTTTCCTCAGTTGGCATAGGGTGCATGACTTGACAAAGTCACTCATGTCAGTGGACATTTTATCCCATATAACGAGCTAAATGAGCATTTCAGATGAGCGGAACCATTCAAACCATCAAACCTACCAGATTCAACCGACAGAGAAGTCGGAACAGCTCATCTTCATCATCGGATGGCTTCGATGACTTGTCAAAACCATGAACGCGTGGCTGGAAAAGGTTCCGGCACAACTCGTCAGACGACTCCGATGGCGAACCTATTATGTATTTTCCGCCGCAGCTCAAGGCCCGTTGTAGATCCATCAGTCCTCCTCTTTTGCCACCAGCCATGAAGCCCAAAATCCTCTCAGCCAGTACGCCTAGGTCCAGTCGCAGTAGGTCCCCAGTCTTCAAACTCACGTGCCCCATGTTGAATGAGCGACAATCCACCCCACCCCCGCCGCCTAATATGTAGGTCCTCCGCCCTCTAACATCAAAGCCTCAATATCCCCCCAAGTGCTACTCTGTTCTGGAGGTCATATGACACAAAATTGTGGCGCAAACATCCCATTTTGCGTAAAGGCCACAAAATTGCTGGTTCAGGCGAAACTATGCGCAGAATGTTTAAAGCCGCACCACATTTCGACATGCCTTGATTGTACACCCTGCCGTAAATGCTGTCAAACGGACCATCCAACCGTGCTCTGCAACATAAGACCACAGCCACTCTTTGGTTCCGGGGACCGGAACTTCCTAAGGGGTAAGATGTAGGGAAAGCGCGAGGTAACTAAGTCAGCGCCACCGTAATCTCCCTCCCCGCCATTGGTTGCTAAAAAAGGCCCCGCTCTAAGAGGTATAAAAGAGGCTAAGCTCTCGTGTTCGTTTCGCGCTGCTTCGCCCCCCCCCCCCTTTTTTTGTTAGGTTTTCTCTTCCTTCTTTCCTATTGCTGAGTTCGTTGGGGCCGGGGGGGGGGGGTCTCCCTCCTGCCCCATTGAGGCCACTTGTTAGGCCCTTGTTTGCTTCCATAGCGCCGTATTTACTCCATGCTCCTCGTGTTGTAATGTGAAGTAAAGAATAAACTCATCTGTACTGTGTCTAGGCTAAACCGGCGATAATGGAAGAAAGTTCCGGGGAAATGCGTATTGAGGAAAAGAAAAGTGCCACATTGGTGAAAATAACGAGATGTTCCAGTGGTACCCCGTTCTTTTGAGAACTTCACAGGCGGCGCTGAATGTCCCTTCCAAGCTTCTTGGTTCCACCAAACAGAGGGAAAAGGAACGGTCCAGGTCCGAAGTGAGGGATCACCCGATCACCCCACATATATTATCTTTTAACAGTTTCCTTATAAGTACTACCAGTCTGGCCGTCCGGCTAACGCCGGACTTCCAGACTGTTCCTTATGCTCGCTTCGCTCGCATGAGTTCACCTCCATCCTGGTAGAATTGCGGTCATGCGAATTTTCGTTCCGTTTCCCCTCCCCATAGAAATGGACTGGTCAAAGAGGACTGCTTGCGTCTCCTAGAGCAGTTTTATTATTCTCTCGAGTGAAATAGCAAATTTTAGCCATATGTAACCGATTCGATCTGGAATGAACACGAAAATGGTTTATCATTCTTTGTTTGTTTTGGCTGATCCATTGATAACAATCAGCTTGAACATATAAAAGGGGACGGTGCGGTGTGCATAGACACTAATGAGGGTGGAACACGCACGAGGGGACGTGATGTGGGTGGAATGGTATGGTATGGGTGGTATAATAGTCACTGATGAGGCCGGGCGTTTAGTACTTTCTCACAGAATTTAGGCGCAAGGGGACAATTAGAACGAAGATAGACCTGAATAAGAGCAATTTCTCGCTAATTAGCACCGGCGCACCTCTTCTCCATCTTTCGAACCGTTCGCAGGCGCTTACCCACTTTGGGCGACGGCGCATCCTTATCACAACTGTGGACCTGTCTCCCCTCACGCTGGACGCCGGCGCACCGTTATCACAACGACGGACCCGTCTCCCCCCACTTTGCGCGCCGGCGCACCCTTATCGCAGCGACGAACCCGTCTCCCCCCACTTTGGGCTACGGCGCATCCTCATCACAACGGTGGACCCGTCTCCCCCCACTCTGGGCGCCGGCGTACCCTTATCGCAGCGACGGACCCGTCTTCCACCACTCTGGGCGTCGGCTTACCCTTATCACAGTGGCGGACCCGCCCCCCCCTTTCACTTTGGGCGCCGGCGTACCCTTATCACAGCGGAGGACCCGGTTCCCCCCACTTTGGGTGCCGGCGCACCCTTATCACATCGCCGGAGCCATCTCTTTGCGCCTACCCACTCTTGGATGCCGGCGAACCTATTGCCCGTACCTATTCCTTGTTCTCTTCCCGAATACTCGAGTCGACTGCACCTCACCATACCCGTTCTCATTCTCAGAAATGATTGATATCAGAAGAATACGGTATGCAATCACTACCACTGACCAATCAGGGAATTTCGTTTCACACACACTCACATACACACGTGACAGACTAAGCGCTTTATTATAAGTCATGATTTTTTGCATTGACTCGCGTAGGCTTCTCGTTAAGGTATTCATTTAAGGACAAGAACTAATTTTGCTTACATAAAATCGTTTATTCGCTGGAGCAATAGCTGCTAAAAGTATGGGATTATATGGGAAAAGGGCACTTCGGCGCCATAGCAAATGACTAGTTCAAATTCTTCGCGTCTTTTCTCGCAGGTGGTGCAAGAATCCGCGTGATGTGATAGATTTTGTTCAATATTGAGTGAAAAATACTGCATTGGACAATGAGCTGCCAACTTGCTTTCTAACGTTAGGCTGCCGGTATACTCCTCGAGGAGTATAGCACCTCGTATGGGCGCCTTCATTTTCGATACGTATTGATTGTAGGCGGTCCGATATCGGCGACTGACCGTCCGCAATCGATACGTATTAAAAATGAAGTCGCCGCGGTGACGGCGATGCTAGGTGCTATACTCCTCGAAGAGTATACCCGCAGCCTTAGATATGAACCGTTTGGCGTGTTTCCGTATTTTTGGACCACCCTGTATTTAAATTTCCTTTTGGTTCGTCCATTTATACCCCATCTTTCTTCTTTCATCCCTTCATAATTCTTGAAAATTCAGTTATGCTGTTTAGAGCTGAACAGGACATATGCTATTAGACTCAAATTCTGCCACATTTTAGCGCTACCAAGATGTGATCTTTTCTATTACAAAAGGTCGTAAGGGATCACGTCGCTGTTGCTGGTCAATAGCTTGCAACATAGACAATGATTCACCGGGTGGAAGAACAAAATAGAGCAAAAATGAAGGCCGCAATATCCTGGGCCGTGTGACTAGCGCAGTGAGGGCTGCTCACAACAGAAACCAGAGCATGACTATTCAAAGAAAATATGAGTTTAATCGTCACCTCAACCTGGTCTGGTTTGATTATAAGCTCGACGAATGGTTTTGGAAATTCAGGAAACTCCAAATTTATATCCACCGTTTTAGTCATCAATGCGCTACAAAATAAACCTATGCTGGCAAATCAACATCACATCCTCTAAATAATGATATGGCTGTGAGGTGCTGTTATCACCCAAAAATTTGGGCCATCTTCTAACAATGAAATGGATGAAGGAAGTAACGGTTAGCAACTCAGAACCCCTGGCGCAAGCCGCAAAGATTTCTTGAAAGCACGGGCAAAAGTTTGCCGGAAACATCCTGGAAACATTATTTTGGTCGCTAAAGTCTTACAAACTAGTTTGACTTCATCACCGCTGTGAAAAAGTAGTCGCTGACAAGCTTTCTGTTTTTCAACTATTTCACTAGGAAGTGCGAAAAGTAAGTATTCTACTAGCTTCGTTGAGAAAAAAAAAACTACGTATTTGGCTAACTTCCTAGTGATGACTAGCATAACCATTTGTTATCACTTGGACCCGTTTAATATAAGTAGCACTGTGGAAGGGCACTCTCTGCAAGCTTGCGTAGTAGAGTTAATACGATAGCTGTATTTATAGTGCATCGGAGTCCGACCCGGTCGGATAACACAGAGGATACGTGTTGACCCCTATCCGACGAGGATCGATACGTTTTTTTTTTTGCAATCCGAACGGATCGGACCCTGGCGCACTGTACTCTAAAATTTCTGCTCGCGGTGGACCCGTGGTTCATCCGAGGTAGGGAGTCGGCTGGCCACCGTGGTCATGTGTGAATTCACCGCGGGAATAGTTTAGATTCACTGAAGACATATGCGGTCACTTTTAAGCTTTTACTCATTCTACTCTGAAGTTTCCTCCCGCGGCAGAGCCGCGGTACAAGGCCGATCGCGGTGGATCCGCGATTTCCCGCGATAAATCTGCACATGCCCGCGACAGAATGTATTCACGTTACCGGGAAGATTCTATACTTCCCGCTCACTCAGAGTGAACTAGTCTCCCGAGCGGGAAGCATAGCATCTTACCGGTGAGGTGCATGAAAACAGGCCCTGAAGTAGGTAATGGCACTTTTGAGAATCGCCGCCTTGTCGTTGAAACTTCACATGTATTGGTTTCGTCTCCACCCTCGGTAATCCTACTGTGTCTTGTTTTACTATCAGGTTGGGGTAAAAGAATGGCGCGTTTCTGAGTTGACTTTATTTTTATCCACAACTTTGATGAACGCTAACCTCTGCAAATGATATAGCCCCTTAGATGACCAGAAACCATTGCTTATCCCATAAACACCACTTTGTCGCTAGAGTTTAACCTTCGGAAACATTCTTCAAATTTTTGAATAGTTGAATTTCGAACCATCGAATTTTTAATATCCAAATTTTTGGATTTTTTTTTTCGAATCACCAAAATGTCGAATATTCGAGCATACAATACCCGCGTTAACTTTGCTAAAAATGAAAGTTCAGAGCGCGGATTTGCGTCCTTTTCGTTCCGGGGCTATAACTCTCCGTAACGGAGTGATGTACGAACAGATCATGCTTCGAGAATTCTAGAAATAACAAGAAAAATTCTTCAAAAAATGCTCATCCACACATCCACAACAGCAACTATCAGAGCTCTCATACGGAGTAAGAAATAACATCGTGACCTAGTGCAAAGATTGTGTTTTGGACTATAATGCTTGTGGTATTACGAAAAAAAAAATCCTCGAAATTCATAGAATTTAAAAGGCAATTTTTGAAGTTTCAATTGTTCCATTACTCTTAACTCCAGCTGACATTTCTCATAAGTACGGCAGGAAAGAGCTTGCTTTGCACTGCAAGTGCGTAATGATACAGTCCTTCTCAAGAAGATAGCCGGATCGCGCGTGCGGTTTCTTAGCGTTGCGGATGCAGAATCGCGGCGGCACCTACTCGACCCTCTCACTTAGAGCATGCTCTCTCCGCATCCCTCATTCAGGTTCCGCCGCGATGGTGCAGTCCCGCAATCAGTCTATCTTTTTGATAATGACTGTATCTGGACGTCATACCGTGCCCAAACAAAACCACATGGTTGTGGAAAAAGTGCGCCATTGCTTTTGCTCTGACTTAATGCTAATCTCACCGAGCACTGAACTGAAATTTGAAAGTATTCACCATTTCCGAGAGTATTCGTCCTATACCAAATTTCAGATTCATGTAGCAAGCAGCCTAATCCAAATCTTGTTCTGCACTGGATGTAAGCTTTTGTTGAATAGCGTAATAGTGAATATCTGTTGAATAGCGTAATAGTGAATATCTTTTTTTGTCAAATAAATTACTATACATCGAATGTTACGGTCATTTCAATGGAAAAAATAATAACAGGTTTCACAAACAATGATAGATAAAACTTATGAGAACAATGAAACAAAATGAAAATGAGAACAACATCGAGAACCCCTCACATTTAGTACACTGCATCTCACACCTTCTATGTAAAAATGCACGCATATCTTCGGCAAATGGGAGAGATAATTCAGGACACTTTATGCGGTCAACGTTGGATTCAACCGAAAGAACCACATGTGGATGGCTGATATAAAGATATATGACAGATTGAAGCTCAAGCTTTTTCATAGAACCTTGGAGGACAAAACTCAAATCGTATGGTTCGTTGAAGCCAACGTCGAGAGCGTAGAAGGACTCACATTGGTTGCATTTCGCACAGTTCCAAATTTGGAAGTATGCAGATGGCTATGAAATGCACTACATACGCTGTTCAGTTGGACCGTGCACTGCAGATCACGTCCTAATCAAGCCACGCGGTGCCCCAAGGAAGGCCGACTAGTTGCTGCGATCCAGAATGCAGCTAATCGGTCTTCCTCACTGTGCCGCAGCATTTGAGATTTGATCTAGTGTTCTGTCTAGCTGGACAGCCTATGTGTGGGAGAGAAACCAAAAAGAACGACTGAGTCAGAAATTGCTTGAGAGAAGTGAATTGTGCTGAATAGAAAAAGCGAATAAAAATGTGAAATTTGTAAAAGAAAAGAAGTGAGTAAAATCAACAATATGACAGTTCTACAAGCAGCTGAGGCTGATTACTGAATTCTATTACATCATTGGAGGAGGTTGAATAAACATAGGAGCAGGAAGGTGGGCTGGTGCTATTGCCATCTTCCTCTCTTTTAGTGCATTTTCCACCATCCAGCAGGGTCCGACAGGCTAAAAGAGCAACCATCACGACTTTAACGCTTGCGAACATCAACTTACCATTGGAGGTCGGATTACAGGAGGGTTGTGGGCCGGTGCGGCTCGAACACCCCAACGAAGAAACAATGGATCCTGAAAATATCTAGGCTCCAAGCTAGTTTTCGGTTGTATTTATATAATAGGCTTTTCTAAATATTCTGGAGCTTCATGGAGGGCTTCATTATGAAACTAATGGTAAACGTTAGGGGTGGTAAACCATTAACAACTGATCACAAAATTTGGGGAAATTACAGTAGCTTCATGTGCAAGGTCAAAGCGTGAAATAAATTAGAATAGAATGTGAATGACTGCGAAAATTCCATGCTTCCACGCGAAAATTCGCGCTTTCTTGTCCATTATCTCGCTTCCAAGGAAATTTCCCTCGATTAGGGAAAACTTCAATGTTAAAAATCTATATGATCTATATGAAATCTATATGAACGGAACCTTGACAACACATATTAGTCAGTGATACGGTAACCAGGCAAGGTTCAAACGGCATTTCTTCGGCGAGAAAAATTAATTAAAAATTGGGAAATTACGCGTATTAGCCGGAAAATGCCGTTTAGACTTTGCCGGGTTGCCCTCGCTATCACTGACTTGCATGTGTTGTCAAGGTTCCATACATGTAGAAAGGAGAGCAATCAAACACGGCGGGATTCGATGTCAACAAAATTTCGCTCGCACAGTATTTCATTCGCAGGTGCCACCCAGCGCTTGGCAGGTGTATTTTTTGGGACGATTTCGATTTCCCACTACCTAATGTCGGTGCACCCTCTCCGCGAAGGCGTTATTCAGTGAAAAAAGGATGAATAAATTCGGAAATTAACAACTTCTCTAAAACGAAAGTGATGATTGCTTCAAAGTGGCTTCACTCCGTTAAACTCGTGTGAACTCGGCAGTGGATGGTCAGAAGAAGGATTGCCACGGGCCCAGGAGAGCAAACGTGACTCAATGATAGGAGCAGAGTTGTCGAAAGGACTGATGTCTTTTCATCGTCACTACACCATCGGTTTACCATCGGAATAAAACTCCCCATAGAGAATGCTAATATGCCTCAGAGTAGTCAAATTTAATATGCACATCTTAACAAGCAATGGCCGAATAGAAGCCTTCGGCTAACTATTAAAGGAGCCGTTTCAGTGAAGGAGGAGCTGTGAAACTTTGTAAACTGATAAAGTCTGACTCTCTCAATGACATATAGCACTGAGTGCTGTGTTAAGGCCTTTCGACATTGCGTTATTGCGGCCGTCGCTGTAAAAAAAAATGGCCAATTCTCCCCTACATAATGATTTAAACTAATGGGGCGAAAAAGTCAGAGAGAAACTCTATCGACAAACATTCAAAATCTGGTCTTCAAGATGTGGAGAAGACAAAGAATGGAGCAAAGAAAATGCAATGCCGATCACTATAGATGACGTCCTTCTGCGTAACATTTTTCGCAGAACAGGTAAACACTTAGACAGCGCCATTTTCTAGACACACCCCATGCAAATTTATACTGTACTAGACGCCATACCCGGCTTCGCTCGGGAGTTTTACTACCCCGGACTTTTCACGCTCATGCGGATAATCAGGATACAAATATGTACATGGATTTCAAGTAATCATCGGTGATCACCCCCTTGAAAGTGAGAAAGGCCGATAAAACCAATTAATTGATAACTTCGTGAAGAGAGTCGTCATATTCTTGCTCAGCACATTGGAGAACCCCAGTAGACATGTCCCCGCCCTCCCCCGAGCGAAAGTGGAAAAATCGGTATAATCAATAAATCGATAATCTCACCCAAAACGGTTGTCATATTCTTGCTCAGCACATTGGAGAACTCCAGTAGACATGTCCTTGCCCGCCCCGAGCGAAAGTGGAAAAAATCGATAAAATCAATAAATCGATACCCTCACCCAAAACGGATGGCATATTCTTGCTCAGCACACTGGAGAACCCTAGTAGGCACATCCTTACTAGTCCCTGAGAAAAAGTGGGAAAAGTCGATAAAATCAATAAATCGATACCCTCACCCAAAACGGTTGTCATATTCGTGTTCAGCGCATTTAGTAACCCTAGTAGGCATGTCCTCGCTAGTCCTTGAGCAAAATTGGAGAAAAAATCGATAAAATCAATAAATCGATAATTTGGTGCAAAGTGATTGTCGTATTCGTGTTCAGCGTACTCAGAAACCCTAGTGGGCATGTCCTCGCCAGTCTCTGAGCAAAAACGTCGAAATAAAATAAAATAAAATCGATATAATCGATAAATCAATCAATAGTTGCTGGCGTAAAGTAGCCTATAACCTCCGCCTACACGTCCTGGACCTTCACGCAAAATTTGGTCCAGATCGGTTCACTCTCCGCGATTTCTATTCGGAACATACACACATACAAACACACACACACACAAACACACACACAAACATACACACACAAACACACACACAAACTTTCACTTTTATATATACAGATGAAAGCATTGACAGAAAGCTTGGGACTAACGGAAGAAGGCAGAAAAAAAGAGTCGAATCCAAAGTAAAGACTACAAAGAAAGAAAGAAATGCACCTCATTACAAAACAGGCACAAAACAAGAAGGACCAAAGAGGAAGATTTTTCAAAATTAAACATCAGAGTGCGAGAAGGTGTGAAGAAAACAAAACAAACTCACCTTCACGTCATATGTTGTTTTAGTATTACCCCAAAGCTGTGGAGGAGGACCAGCAGGTCCAGGTGCACCAGGCATGGATGGAGGTGGCTGCTGTGTAACCGCTACAAGAACTCATTGAGAAAACCGGGAAAGGTAAACTCTAGATCGACGGAGAGCTCAAAAACCCACTTGTACCCAATGCTGCTGCAGCACCACCCATAACCACGTTAACCATTTCTTTGAAAACGTTCTCAGCATTGAGGTCACCTGCAATTTCTCACTTGAGGAAGACTCATAGCAACATCGACTGTAAGCTCCCTTGATGATAAAGGGACACCTTGGCCGTGGGACACTTGGGCAGGCATCTGGGTGACAAGAGTAGGTGGAGGATGAGCAAACTGTTGCTGTTGTTGAGCAACAACCTGGGCGAGCTGTGCTGCTTGCTGCTGGGCCTTGAATGGACAGGTAGAAAGAATTGGAAAATGGGACTGCTAAGAACTGGCGACCTGGATTCGCTGTTGCTCCTGTTCTAAAGCAGCTTGATGATGCGCCATATACGCTTGTTGCGACTGTGCGTATGCAGCTGCTGCCTCAGCTGGAACATCAACAACATGAATAGAAAATACTCAAAATAAGAGAATGTATAGTACTGAAAATGGGATGATTCTTTTTGAGAAAGAGAATGATACCTTCTTTGGCTTCCTGAAGCCGCTTGGCCTTCTCCTCCTCTTCTTTCTGTGCCCTGAGTTCATTAGCTTCGCGCTCCGCCTGAATCTTTTCGAAAATTCTCTCTCCTCGGGCTCAATAAACAAACGTCCACACGAACAAACAGAAAAACTTTTTCGAAACTCTTGTTCATTCTTTCGACTGTAAGCCAAAAATTAAATGCCTACGAGAATTGGCGAAACCACCACTGGCCGAGTATCAATATAATGTGAAGAAAAGATCGTTTCGTGTATAGTAGTGGTCATCCTCATTCAATGCTGTTCCTTTGCGGCCATATCACTAATATCATCACGCATCACTAGCGCGAGCTCATGCAATGGCGGGAGCGTAGCGGTGTGAGCCTGGAATGGTTTCACTCCCTAATGAAAGCAACTGTTTTCGGTCGGGAATAGCATCATTCACTAGAGGAATGAAGCTGTTATCAAGCACCACCGCTACGCTCACGCTCTTGCACCAGCTCGAGCTGGTGATAGGTGAAGGCACGATGATACGGCCGATAAAGAACATCACTGAAACAGAAAGACCACGACTATACATAAGGTATCAATTAATTAACACGCACATACACAGCAGCCTGAAGGGCAATTTATACCAGATGCGACTATCAGGCGCACGCATCCATTTGCGAAAGATTTTCGATGAATACCGGTCAACGCGGCATGAAATTCTCAATGAAAAGAAAGCGCGGCCGTCGCAAGGCCGCAAGCGCGTGCGACTGCTATGCGACTGCGATGCGACTAGCCCCTATTCTTCATCATATAGTCGCACGCGCGTCAGTCGCACGCATCCATTATAAATTGCCCTTAAGCGAACGAAGGAAGATATGATGTGCAAATGTTATCACAACTTTATCTAAAGTCTATTGCATCGAAATAAGTAGAGGAGCTATTTTCGTTTACTAATAAGTAGCATTTTATGCCACAATGAAACTACGACTATCGTGGAATTACCATGTCTGTGCATCGTTATCCACTTCAATGGAATGTTTTACATCATTTCACTAGAGTGAATAAAGAAAAAATGCGTGCAATAGGGAACATGAAGCATAAATTAGTTTTCGTACAAGGTTAGTGCACGAAACAAAACCAAAAATCAACATATAAATCCACAAAAATGAGGTATAATTACATAGATAAGCAAAGAATGCCAACGAAAAAGAACAAAGCAGGCAGTTCTTCAAAGTAGGTGTCACGTAAATAAAATCTCTCACTCACCTTCTCTCTCAGAGACTTCCTGCGCTTTTCCACATCTTTCTCCCATTCTTGGAACTGTTTCACGTAGGCGTCGTAGGCTTCCGTTCCAACAGAACTCCTAAAAGAGGAACACACGCATAAAGGAGTGGAATAGTGCCGTGGAATTGAGATTGTACAGAACAAAACAAAAAGAAAAAAGGTCCCATGAAGCCTATAACCAATATTGTTGATTGTGAGCTAATTATGAAGTTAGCAATCCTTTGCCAAGTAGACAAAAACGTGTGTACCTGCGACTTTTAAACAGTAGTATCCAATCGTTAAAAAAGTCTCACTTATTTTTCTCTTTCCATTGGTCAAATTGCGCCTTGTAGTCGCGGTATTGCTTCTCCAGTTCCTCCTCTGCGGATGACTAGAGAAAAACAATCAGAAGTAAAAATATTCATCAGTGAGAAACAATAAATAAACGACATATTGGTGTGACTGGCAGGATTGATGGCTACGGAGAATATTTTCTCGGACCCACATCTATAAACCAATGAAAAAGCGAAACTAAAAACCTCACCTTCTTCACTGAAGTGGTTGACATCCGGAAAGAAGTGAGATTCGCTGGGAAAAGCCGGCGTTTTTCTCGACTGCACCTTTCAAATCGACTTTAACCGCGACGATGCTTCAGATTACGCATTCTATGCACTCGATTTATTTGCGCGAGCGCAGCTCCGCCCACAAAGTTGTGCGGCAGCTGACAGCTCGTTGCTTGCAGCGGCGTAGTACTCGCTGTGGAGATTTGCTCTGGGTGAAGGCTTTTTTTGTTTGTTTACGTGGTCTTTCTGTAATTTCATCTCTATTTCTGGCTTCAACTCCCATCTTGGGAGACGTGCGTTGGATTTACGTTTACTTTCCAGCTTCTTTATTCTAGGTATCACGATGTACAAGGCGGGCCACTCTGCTGTTTCACGAACTGCTCTTCCATCTATTCAACACAAACAACGATCGACATACAACTATCAGCGTCCCCAACCACTTCAGAAAGGGATTGAAAAGCGTTCAAGTAAGTGAGAGCGGTGCGGTTTCTGTCTTTTCCTCCTCTCTTGCATTGTTGTGCTCATTATGATTTTTTCTTACGTGGTCTACGTATCTAAGTTGTATGGCTCGTTTCATAAAGGCAATTTATACTATGTAGATGCGCGCGTTTGACGTGCATGAATCTGTATAATGGAGGATAGTGCCGGTTGCATCACCGAAGCAGCTCAATCGCATGTGTTTCCATCGTTGCGGTGCATTCGGGACGGCCACGCGGTATTTTCGTTCAAGATGTGCATGTCGTGCTGACCAGTATTCATGGAAAATTTTCCACGAGCGGATGCTTGCGTCTGGCTAGTATAAATTGACCTTATAGGGCGATTTATCTTGGATGGGTGTGACTGACGCGCGTGCGTCTATAAATGATAAAAGATAAAGTGGTCGGTAGAGGCGTTGAATGCGTACATGCCCTGTACAGTAACTTGCGGGGGCATACGATGTAACAAGTCAGTACTTCATACTCCAAGACTCCTTTGGTAGCAATTTGTCGTCCCTGGAGGGATGGATGGCTTGGATGGCCGCGGGCACAATCGAACCATCGACCGTGTGCGTGTGTCTACAGTCCTTCCGAAACGACGGGTCCGATGAGGCCAGCGGGAAATCTTGAGACAACGCGGCTATGGCGCGGGTCGACTTGGCTGTTTGGAATAGAACTAATGAAGAAACTCCATGAATAGAAAAGTTATGGTAGAAAAGGTAGTAAAGTGGTAAAAAGGATTGTAAATGTTTAAAAAATGACACTAAATGCAACGAGAAGTGCTTATCAAATTGGTGTGGGCTGCCAAGTCCACCGTGCCGCCTCTTGATCCGACCGACCGCCTCATCGGCCCCCATCGTTTCGGAAGGACTGTATGTCGTGAAGAATAGGCTCAGTCGCAGCTCAAGCGCACGCATTTACGGCCTCGATCACTAAGAATTTCATGCAGCGTTGACCGGTCTTCATATGTAAATCTTTTGCTGATGGATGCGTGCGCCTGACTAGTATAATTTGCCCTTATGGCGATACCGTCGCTGTAAAGAAGATGAATGAAATTGATGGGAACAAGTTACAAGTTCTCATATCTTATCGCACAATTTCGTCTGATCGCTTGTTGGCGCAGGAGCAGTCCCACGAGAACAGCTGGTGGTGAACGGTCGCAGCGATAGCATAGTGAATATGCCTTAGGTCTAACGTTTATGGCATACTTCACGGCTAATTTTGTTGCGACCGTTCAACTTCAATTCTTTTCGTACAACTGGCCGTATGCCAGTATGGTATTTAATGCAGACAGTGGTAAAAGATAAGAGAACTTGTTGCATTTCCTCATCATCATTTCAATCAATTTTCTTCCCATTGAACGTATCGCTGCGAAGTATGCAACAGGTCAAAGTAATGAGGTAAAGAAGTCAAAGTTAGTGGCTGTTAGTGGCTGTGCAGTTACGAATGCATGCAAGGTTAGATGCGCTCAAAGCGTGTTGGAGGACAGAGTGTCATGGCGAAGAATATTGAAGAGTCCGTGGTCGGAGTGGTCATTGGCAGCCACTGTTAGCTGGCTAGTGGCGCTCGATTTGGCGCGCAAAATTTGGCCAGAGGTTTCTTCATGCTGGCATTTCCGTGGAAGGGTGCCGCAATCTCGCGCAGGCTTTATCCTAAGCTATGACAGTTGATGAGAAGGATATTTATGTATATTTGCATTTAACTTAGGTATCCTTCACCTTCGTCGTGCTGCTGGCGTATAGCATTGTCGCCATTTTTGTTTTTAAACAAACTCCTTATTCAAAGTTATGGCAAAAAGTAAAGATTACCTCAGCTAAATGAAAGTACGCGTTTTTGAGTTTCGTTCTTTTTTCATTTTGACTGCTGATATTCGAGTCAGGAAAATTCTCTGGGATCCTCAACACACCAAGGAATCGATTTTATCTTGACCAGTAATTGAGCTTTCATTTATTTATAACATATTTATAATATTATGAATATCAGTTTTACTGTCGTGGTCTGCAGTTAGTTACAGTGTACAATCTGTAACTACTTGCAGCTAAGAGATATAAAAATGGCGTTGTAGTGGAACATGTTTGTCAAACTCGAGATAGGTACGTAAAAAACGGTCTTGTAAGGAGTTTCGGTGAGAAGTAGATTCCTGCAGGTTTTGGTGCATTACGGGTGGCGAAATGTCGAGTAATCCCTTGTTTAGTAAAGATGTAACTGAAATCGAAAAGGGAAGCACTCCACTTTGAAACATTGAGTTGTTCCAAATGTTTTGTTGTTCAAAGGCGGGGAGCTGCTTTGAAATTTGCAACCAGACCATGCATGACCTCATCTGAAGTAGTGGCCAAATTTAGCTCACTCGTTTCATCACTGAGAGCTGGCCTAATGGTGTGGGCATAATGCATGATGAATACTAATAAAAATTCACAGTTAGTCTGTTAGTCTTGAGTTCTGAACCATTGTTCTATTTTAGATATCTCTTCCAAGAAGGAGAGCGACCAACTTTTGCTTCAAACGGAAATGTAGGTTTCCTCTCCGTTCGTACACTTTTTTAAATGTTTTAACTAGTGGTTCCGCTTTCACTAGAAATAGCTCGAAGACCTTCTTTCCCCTGAACTCGTTCACTTCCTTCTTTATTGAAAGTTCTTGAAACTGTCAATTCCAGCCCTGTCCCAGTGTTCAGCAAGCCTAAAGTGAAGCGCAACGATACACCTTTGACCCTCACACCGCCTTCAACACCGTCATCTCCTCTCGTCGAACAACAAATCGAATTCCTCCATAATTGTAGGTTAAGCAAATTTATTGTCCGTTTATTTTTGTTGCTCTGTAACATTTAGCTTCCTCAGAACTCATTCTTTTTTTCGCTGAAACTTCGCACATCAGGACTATTTGAGATGCTGGAATAGCATTCATGAACACATAATGAAACGAAATTGGATTAGCGAACCAACTTTTGCATCCTGCGTCTCCCAACATTACTTTGTCTTTGGGATAACTGATCGCGCTAGTCATCGGTGGTTTGTGTGGTTCAATTTTCATGAATCCCAGTCAATACGGATATCGCATCAATTTCGAACCTTGATCTGATGGGGTTATGGGGGTTGTACAGGTGAGAAGGTGGTCCTTTTCTATAGTTGGGTTATTTCACATGGTGATCACAACCATTCTGTACTGTGTCCTCGTTTTTGCAGGGCTATGATGGGAATTTGAGATGAATACCGATTTCTGGAAGAAACCAGCTGCGACGTAAAAAATGATGTCGATAAATTAGAGCAGCATTAGAAAGAACACTTAACCCAAAAAACTTATAACTTTCGGTGAGAAGCCGTACCTACAGTGCCTACAGTATACCTTCTGTAACTCCGCAGAAATCCAATTACAGTTAAAAAATGGGAACGATATTCTTATTCAGCACCTCAGGTCACCATGCGCGCAACCTTTTGCGAAGAAAAATTTCTCTGAATTTTCGTGATTGCCGCAGTGGAAAAGTGCCGAATTTTTTGATTTCGGTCAGGTTTTCGGTTTTCTGCTATCTCTCTTTCATGCTCCTATTCTCCTACTTGATGGTACCCTTCGAGTACCTCCAAGAGAGAATTTCTACTTTTGTGGTTGTAGCTTATCGTATTTGTTTGCTTGAATGCATCTATACTACCGTTTTTTTGGTGATCAATCAAATTTGCCTTTTTTATGGCTCAAGTCTATTATTGTTTTTCTACGCAAGCGTGGTTTTTCTGGTTTTCACAACTGGCACGTGATCAGCGAACCTTTATCATCGTTGTCATCGTCGACTCGTCTTACACTATTTCGCAATCCTAACAACTGTAAAGTTCATTCGCCTCGTCGTATTGTAAAAACTTGTTGTGGGCCTTAGCGACACCATGGGTGCGAAAGTTTATTGTATGCCTTCTTTGAGAGGCCTTGCTGGCAAAACGACGAATTCGGAATTGTGAGAGATCTGAAATTATTCCAACAGACTTTCTTCCATTTCCTCCGAAGACTTCCATTTAACGCCCTATTGACAGCCGTTTGGTTTGATTGTACAATTCCCTCATAGTTTTTTCTCCTCCAGCCCCATAGAATATTAATGCCGGTCTTCGATTACTGCATGTACGTGAGACTTTGGAAATTCCTAACTAGAAAGTGCAAAGTCGAGAGAGAATGCTGACCCATTTTTCAATTTTAAGCGGAGGGCACACGTTGTGTACTTTTGTTGTTCTTCTCTGCATTCGTGCTTAACACATTCTGCTCCCTGGAGTCCCAATATTTGCATTTGCGAATGATTACGAAGAATTTCTCAAAGCAAAGGAAAATTTTTATGATAAGGTAGAATGAGTACGACACGAAAATCTTTTCACACCCCCGCCCAAAACACAAGCGAACTTTTGAAAATTCAGCGGCCCAACGGGTTCACGCTCAGTTTTAGTCTTTCATTTTACTGTTGTTGTTTAAATTCTCACTTTTAATAATTTGTGACTAAAGTTAATATTTTTACTATCTTTCTGTCTGGTCCGAAAACGGACAGGAACCCAGTATTCCATACATCCCCTCCGCTTGTTGGAAAATTTTCGCAACCACCACTCCTTGTAGGTGCTATTAACGGTGCTGCTTGGAAAGGTATGAGTTCTCGCTACATTGATATGGTCAACTTATACTACATGGTGCGTCATAAATATTTAGGCAAGGATGCAACACATGGAAAAATCTTACACATGTATCTCCAAAATATAGAGGCGTGGGTCACTATCACTGCCGCTATAGTCCTCGAGGACCGTAGCACCCTGCGTCGCCGTCGCTGGCGACTGTGGGGCCGATGCACATGGATTGTGGGCGGGGCGTCGCGACGGCCGGGAACCTGTGAGGCAAAGAGGAGCGGTGACTTCCCGCCCTTTCGTGTCAACTCGGCCTCGATCACATCCAAATTTTGCATGCACATGTATGGTGAGATCGCGCGCGGATAGATACAAAAAGGTATCTATATAAGAAGATCGAGGAGAGGATTCGACTGAAGCACTCGCACAAACTGGACACGCCTCTATCTGCCTCATCATGACCCACACTCAAATGAAGGTCATATCCTTACGAGTTTAAAAAAGCTCACCTTGTTCAGAGTAAACTCAAGTACTGTGAAAACTGTTACAAAGACATGGCAGGGGAGGGATAAGGATGCGTTAAAGTAGTGTACGTCGATCCCCGTTCTATATCACAGAGATTGGCCGTCAGAGGACAAGGTACTCGTGTGAGAAGTAAGGTAGAGCGCACTTATTTGTCTACGCCGAACATTAGGGTCAGCATAGAGTTCATCGTAGGCTTGGCTAACGCTTATTGTCATAAGATATTGTTTTATCAATTCTTAGGTTTGAGGTTAGTCGAACCTTTGTTCTCCTGTCTTTCGCTGTTATTGAATTAGTGCGGCTACAAAAATGTGTTCTTTAAAATTGTTTACACTCGTTAAGCGATGATACTGATGACAAGTGGTGGCCTGCCCACAAATGGTGGACCCGACACCACCGCTTTTAGGTTGCAAATATTCTCTATACGCAGTGCGAGCAGGCCACGAAAACCATGCAAGCAGACCAAGACAGCCGTGCGAGCGGAGCACGACAACCGTGCGAGCGGGCCACCACCTGGCTGCCACCCGCTTTACCGGGGCCCGCCCGCACGGCACTTCTGTCTGAGATGGTTGTCATATTTGTATTTAGACGGCCAGATGACCACAAACCGATAAATAAACCGATGGTAGATAAATAAATATTAGGTCCGTGCAAAAGTTCTGGGGCAGTTGCACCTAATTTCTTTGACGCGCCATAACTCAACTCAAAGTCAACCATTTGATCCGAACCAAAAAGCATTGGCATCTGTGTAGTGATGTCAACAGGGTGCCCTTACGATTTTTTCCAGAGGCACAAAATTTGACAGGTTCATACTCGAAAGAGCGGCACACGTCGTTTTCGAGTAGGGTCTGTTCACGAGATGTTTTACAGCGGATGTAAAGTCGTAGAGGCTTGAAAAGAAGACGATCTTCTGCAGGTTGGTCTTGGGAGTATACATGCTGAGTTAGAACTTCGGACAGCAATTGGTCATCTTTTTAGACTGTTGACACTGCAAAACGTTAGTGTGTGCTATACCGCAGCAGAGATGGCGGACTCACACAAAATCCATCTCCTCATATTCCCTTTCATACTAATTCCCCCCAACTCACGTGGCATGAGTGGCTATTTTCCTCGCAAAGTCCTGCACACTTTCCACTAGGTCTGATTCAACCCACCCTTTTCGGGAGCCGTTGTGCAGGTCAAATTGCTGATCCACTTGTGGGGCATTTTGCAAGCTCTCATCTCTGCTCGTAAATCGTAAGCACCTACGAACTGTTCCCATTTCGGAGAAGATACCCTACACAAACCTAATCTTTATTGTGGTGGTCGCCTTCCCTGCGAATCGGCCGAATTTGGATTCATAAAGCAAAATTTCGCGAAATCGCTGATTGCACATAGCATTGCTTTTATACCAGAAACGCAGCGACGCTGTGACGTAGATCAAAGCCAAAAGTGGTAAGGGTAGTAGATGTTCCAGGCTACCAGCGCACATGAAAAGAATTGCAGAATAATGCATCAGTAAGAAACAAAACTATGGTAAACACCGAATTACCACCAACTGCCCCGGAACTTTTGCACGTACCTAATAAATGACCACAAACCAATGCTGCGGCGTGGTTTGGCGTTCCTTGTAGTTAGTTACCTGTACTAACCCCTGAGCAAAAATAGTGGAAAATCGATGAATTCAACGATATATTCATGTGAAACCGCTCTCATACTCATGTTTAAGACATCGGAAAACCACAGTAAAATGATGTATTTGATGCTTACTTCCACTTTTGCATATACAGATTCTATAAGTGGCATTTTCAAATACGCAATGGTGCAGAAGTCAATTTGGTTCTCAATTCGCTTACCTATACCGAGCTATTTCTTTGCTACCATTTTTTACATTACCTCTTGTATAAATCACACCAGTGACCTTTCGACAGTGTCTGCTGCTTACCTGTACATTTTACTTTGAGATTTAATGTTCTTGCAGCATGGCGATCATTTCGCGAAACGCCGACCGGAGAAGCTGATCCGACTATTGTTACATACCATAGAATAAAGGAACTACCGCCGGATTTCGAACCATTCAACATCGATCGCTTCCTTGCCGAGAAATTACTCAAGGAACTGGATATCGATCCAAAATTCGCTATTTTTTGAGCATATTGTTTCCTATAGTATGTTCAGCCGTAGCTGTATAGTAGTGCACGCTCTAAAAGTGGTCAGTATTTGCTGTCCCTTTATCTGGCAGTGGCTAGTAGTTGTAGTTTTAGTAGCAGTTTCAGTTACTAACTAGGAATTAGGAGTTAGGTACACGTCGTTTTTGTTATATTTGTTGATAGTTACGAGTGGTGCATGCATAGATTACTAGGGTTATAGTTATAGATCTAGTTTTGTTCTCATAGTTATTGTTTGGTTTCTCTACAGTCTATTGTCTTCTGCTTCCAGCGTCAAATCTTGTGAATTTGGTTTGTCGAAAATTTTAGATCACTTCACGTTGTGCAGAGCTTCTCCGTTTTCTCTCGCTCTGTATCTGCGAAATGGTTTGTGCGGACGTCACCTCGATTATTTCCATGGTTGACGCCCCTTCTCACCTCTGTTTTGCTTTCTCAAGCTCGAATAGTTCGCTGTCGTCCTGATTGTGGCTCGCCAGTCAAGACATTGGGTTCATATTTTCTTGTTTTCTTTTCATGAGTCCTTGGTTATTTTGGCAACTGATGTCGAGGAAGTTCCTCTTACGAGTTCATTCTTATGTGTTTTCGCTCCAAATATCTGTGTTTGCGCAAAATTTGCTCATTCGATGATGGCTTCAAGTCGTAGCTGAGACGTTATCTATGTAGGTGACCGCAACGTGCCTTCGTAATGTTTTCCTTTCAGCTTGTTCTCATTGCATTTTCAACATTTCTGTAGTTCAGTTTACAATTGATACAGAATTAGTGCATTTCTTTACATCTCAACGCATCTGTTTTCGCTTCGATGGTATTAACACAATGAAAAATTTCTCGAATCTCGTTTTCATATCGAAACAAACTGGTTCATGATGATAATGTTCCATTCATTTTGGGGAGCGCTTGCTATAGATGGTGGATGCACACTCAAATTTTTCGAATAGAATCATACAGCTGTGCTGCAGCTGTAAGGTTATAGCCCAACGAGCACTGCAGGGATTCGATACTTGGTAGAACGGTGCTCTGTTTTACTCTTTTTTTTTCTTTCGTCCAAAAATATGACTATCTCTTCAGCTCGAACACGTCTCTCTAGCCCAAGTACTCGTTAGCAAGGCTTTTTTTCTTTCAGGGAGTGAGGGTGGAAGGGACTTCCTACCACATTCCGCTTGTCCCGGCAGAAGTAGCACTTTCCTTCAGATCTACTTATTCTATCTAGTTCTTTCTTAAATTACCCTAGAGAAGGACATTAACTGTGATATATTTGGTATCCTTTAAAGGCAGCACCCACGGAGATTTTCGTGTTGGAGATTTCGCTGAATTTCAAGGTTTTCAGGGACGATGAACTCATAGATGGTGATGAAACAGCATGAAACACGCCGGAAGACGTGAAATGAAGGCGCTGTTTCCCATGCGTCCACAGCGCGGACGAGTTTTCCGCTGAGGGTGTACGCGTGTATCGTCACGAAAGTCTTGTGGACTACCCTACACTGTACAGTATTCCTTATACAACAAGGTAAATTAGGCTAGACCACTCGTAACATGCCAAATCAATAGCGTTAACTGGAGTGGCGGACACCAAAATGGCCACGCTCGGCCCTGTATCCACGGCAGTACCTCCACAGATAGGCCGCTTTTTTCTGTGTTCAAGTTACCATTGTGATTGTCTGGCAGCCGACCACAAGGAGAGCAACTCACCTCAAAAGTTAGGATTTCCGTGGGTGCTGCCTTTAAGCAATAATATGAAACTTGTAAAGACTTAATGACTTTAGTGACGATTTAAATTAACGGGACAATAGAATAAAGTTATTTGAGATTGTGATTATGATGTTACCTTATTACGTTTTTGTCACAGTATGAATCTGTTCAAGTAGAAAGCAGTGAGTATCGGAGTTATTCGGAGCATTCAAGAATGCGAGTGGCTCGTCAGGCACTGGATGCGCCGCTGGTCCACTTTCTATTGGAAGCTGACCACCCGCGCACCCAATTGTTCCCCAACGCGACTAGTCAGACACTGGATGCACGGCTGGTGGCCCTCTAAAAGTGCATGAGAAGCCGGTGGGTTGACCAATACGTGGAGTGCACCGCCTGGGTGCGCAGACTACATATAATGAGTTTTTCTCGTTTCCCTGAAGGTTGACAAAAGCTTAGAGAAAAAAATTACGACCTTTCCCCATGTATTTTACCTGCCCCATGAATCCGCTCTTTTTATCAACCTTAGGCTATTGAGAAAAATTCACACCACGGCTCACTAACATGCAAAGCCTACACGTCGTTTTGTCTTCTGGAGACGCCAGAACAACAAGTAAAACCATCTTCGAGTCGTTCGCAGAGCATCAATCAAATGCACTACCACCACCAAGTGTTCAAACATTTAAGGTCGTGTTCCAGTACAGTACATAAGCATCCGTCAGCCACCTACATGAACGAAAAAAAAAAACTGGCAACGACTTGGAGGGCGACAGCCATCTCTATGTTTTTTTCTGCTTCAAATGAAATTCTTGTCTGCGGAACTATGTAAGTTGAAAAGTGCTGACATCTTAAGTGGCACTTCTGTCTATTCATGTATGAGTGGTGTTCTGTTTTTGTCTCATACAAGTGACACGCCATCAAATACCCAATATAGCGGACTTCTCTGTTTCAGAATTTGAGAAGAAAAAGCGGAAAAATAAATCACACACTTAGAAACATTTCGACGCAAATTCATGCGATATGAGTGAGACTCAATGAACGCTACACAGTGGGTCTTGTGAAGGGAGTGGTTAGGGAATGAGGTCAAGACCTGAAAAGGCTACTTTGAAGATCGCAACAGCGTCATAGATGGCACTCATTTTCCTTTTCATTGGAGCAATGAGTGTGCTGTATGCCAAGGACGATATCGCCTCTCTATATACTATAGAACAGATATACAGTACTACTTTCAACCTGTCGATTTTTCTGATTTTTGAAATTTCCGATTTTTCTGGTTTTGAAAACTTCTATTTTATTCAGCACTAGACGGTATACCCGGCTCCGCTCGGGAGTTTTTTATCCCCGGCTTTTCACACTGATGCGGATAGCTATTGATACCAATACATTCACTCGAACTGCCCACGAACATTTCGATGATCATCATGAGTATTCTCGGTAGCCCTTTCGTCACCCACACGTAAACAAAATAACCGGTATAAAAATTAATCAAATTGGTGCGAAACAGTTGACACATTCGTGCTCAGCGTATTCGATAACCCCAATAGACATGTCCTCACCGACCCTTGGGCAAAAATTGCGAAAAATCAATAAAATCGATAAATCAATACTTGGCGCAAAACGGTTGTCATATTCGTGCTCAGCGTGATCGATAACCCCAGAAGACATGTCCTCACCGACCCGTGGGCAAAAATTGCGAAAAATCAATAAAATCGATAAATCAATACTCGGCGCAAAACGGTTGTCATATTCGTGCTCAGCGTATTCGATAACCCCAGTAAACATGTCCTCACCGACCCGTGGGCAAAAATTGCG
>JARK01001380.1:1232656-1251898 GCA_000688135.1 Ancylostoma ceylanicum
GGGCGCTCCCCCCGAGAATGGGTCGCCAAATTTTTGAAATTACATTACAATACATACATATAAAAATCTTGTACTAGTCTATTTTTATTTGTTTATTTTTACTATCATTTTTAAATACTGAGTATTTATTATTAATTATTAAAATTGATATTTTTATCAATTTTATTTCCCGTCTGGGACCCCAAAACGGCGGAGACTCCAATTTTTTCCCACGCCGCCTTCTACAGTCCTTGTCAAAAGGATAGACGGATTGCGCGTGCGGTTTCTTAGCGTCGCGGCTGCACAGTCGCGGCGGGACCTACTCAACCCTCTCACTAAGTGCATGCTCTCTCCGCATTTCTCGTTCAGGTTCCACCGCGATGGTGCAGTCGCACAATCAGTCTATCTTTTTGAGAAGGACTGTACATACGTGCGCATATTTTATTTATTTTTACAGTAATTAATTAGAAGGAAGCAATCATCGTTGCACCGCAACAGCTGTAGACTTCTGTATCCTCATTTTGTAATGACCAATGTGTTGCCTTAGTTGTTTTATTAAAAGCTAATGTACTCACCAATGATGTCTGCGTTACGCCACTTCTTAACTGCGGACGGCGCAGTGAGGCAGTGGTCGTTGCGTTGACAGGCGCTGGCGTGGAACTGGTAACTTTCTGATTTGCTCTGGGTATCTGGAATCGGTATTAGAAGCACTGTTTATGAGACTCGCTCTGAGGAAATGTGCGATTCTGTCGCATGAGAAAGTCTAGAGACCACGGCTATCGGCCGGGAGAAGCAGCCAAATCATAACCGTAGTTTACTGAGGATACTAGTGGTTGGTACTCGCCAATTATATCTCAAAACTCCTGCTTCTCTCAGTTTAGCAGAAAGGAATACCTATGGAACATTCGAAAGTTTAAATTCTGGAGTTCTCCTGCTTTTATGTGAAGTCTCCTTTGTTGCACTCACCGGCTTCACCCTCCCAACGGAAGGTTTCTTCTTAGCAGGTGTAGCTGACCGCATCTCCATCAGCACCAGCAATTAAACGGATGATGTGATGAATAATCTAGACAGCTGGGCATGAAGAAACCAATGGTTGACCACTGGGTGAAGAGTTGGCATGGAAACGAACGCCGCGGCTTTGCATTGCTTTCAGTGACACATTATCAAGATTTGATGTGGATTTAGCCTTTCTCTAAGGAAGAGTGGATGACAGAAGGGCGAAGAAAGCTACCTTCTTCTCTTTTTTATCTGTTTATTCATTTACAACCTCTGAAGTAGGAAAATGTCAGCGATTAAACCAATAAGGACAGGTGAGAGAGGAAGTTTCAAGCAGAATGATGACACACCAGTAATGTTAGTGAACAAGAGACCCTTTTCGAATATAAACTATGTATGAAATGTTTGTTTTCTATTTGATGAATTTCTGTGTTTCTTTTTTTTCTCCTGAAATTCGCTGGAGGCTAACCCACCAAACTCTTTCTAGCAGTTGAAGGCTAATGGCCTATGTACGAAGGAAACCAGACAGGTCTCGAAAACTTTTTTTAATAATTTGATAATTCCGAAGCTAAGGTAACGTAAGGGGCTTTCATACTTCTCCTGTCGACGACGTCGCTGGCCTAAGTCTCTTCACGGCGATTGTCACTACGGTGAAAGTGAGTGAGCTCTTCAGATGTTGAAAATTGTGGTGCACAGAATGGTGAGGAATAGGAACAAAATCGATCTTAAGTCTTCTTTCAAACTCTATTAGGACTGATGGGACTTTTTTGCAGGGTCTCACAACATTATTTCCCTTCAGTGCGTTTTTGCTCTTTCTTTTGTCCGTCCTTGTTAGATAATCGAACGCTTGCCGCCCAACCATAACGCGAGTGCGCAGACACGACTGAATAGCAGCTGAGAACACTGTGGTTTTGGCTATGCTTCCAAAATAAGGATTTGAGTGAGTTGGCACCCTTCATAAGTTGTCCGCGTTGTAACAAAACGTCAATACACCCTTTTCAGCTTCTCATTACCGGTAACAAAATAACAAGATGGATCTCATCTCTCTCTCCAAGGCTAGACAATTTCTCCTAGTCTACCCGTGATATCCTAACAGTCTCTCCAACTTAGTGCAGCTCACTTCAGAAATGCAAAATCGCATTGGTGATGTCTTCAAACACCTTAACACTGCACTGAAGTATAGCACTTAACAGTATCAGTGGAAGGTGGCGTCATGGGACGGTACAAGTCATGGGACGCACACATTATTTAGGTTTGTTTCTAGTGAAACACACATCAACAACCTCTTCGAGGTTAATCCGTTCAGTTGCATGTGACTGCTTTATACAATGGACTTACACCTGTCATACTAGGAGTTTGTTGAGCTACTTCCAGCGCTATGAGCGCGGTCAACCTGCCAGAAACAAAGAAAGGGATAACCAAAGTTGAGCCAGCTTAATTAAGGACAACTCTAGTAACGATCATCCACTGTAGGCGGAAGTTCCTGCAGTTTCTTGGAGAAGCGTATGACACGGTAGGAACTGAACGAGCTCATACTCATGGGAAGGACTCCAACTAACAAATGATCTTGTAAACCAACTGGGTGGATGTGGACTACGCGCTCATACACCCCAAAGCTATTTCTCCCCATCAGTATTGAAACTATGTCACTAGCGATGATACGCTGTGTTGTGCATCCTGCATCCGCACTAACTTAAAGGCAGCAGCCGCGGAAATTTTCATGTTTGAGATTTCGCTGGATTTTGAGGTTATCAGAGACGATGAAATCATAGGCAATGATGGAACAGCGTGAAACACGCCGGAAGACGGGAAATGAAGGCGCTGTGTTCCATGCGTTCACAGCGCGGACGAGTTTTCCGCTGAAGGTATACACGCGTAACGCCACGAAAACCTGTGGATAGTGTGTGTTTTATACACTACGCTGCATATACTGCTCAACGCCAGGCGCCGCTATAGCTCTAGCTGGCGCTTCGAGCCGGGGAAAACTCGTACAGGCGTGAACACGGCCAGGCGGGTTCACGACGTCGGTTCGATTTCCTCTGCAGGTAAGCCATTACTGTTTGTGTTCATTTCACATTTATGATGTGCTGAGTCCGTACTTCACCACACGCACATCAGCTCCGAGTCGAGGATTTCCGCGGGTGCTGCCTTTAATGGTGTTCCAGCGCCACAAATTGGGGAAGACCGACAACAAGCATGATCATGTATACATAGCCACCACCTCGTAATAATGGTCCTCACACCTCGAAGAGGATTTTGGACCGCCCAGTAGCCACGCCTCTCACAAACGTGATTCACTTCTATTATCATTATCATTATTATCACATCTGCAAAGCACTTCGACTGCGAAATACACAGGACTATTGACATAGATTTTATTTAATAACAGAACAAAAGAATGATCACGACCATCCATGACCACTACACTCTAAAGAGAATGATGCGGTGCCGTGACGGAGATCACATAGTAACCGGTTGCATGCACTAGATTTAGTCGACCTCCTCCATTCGCGACGCATCTTCTTCAGCACCAGCAACCTTAGGAACTTCAGCAGCGCAGGAAGCAGCAGGCATGTCCTCATCCTCGTCATCTCCAATATCAAGACCAAGCTTGATCATTCTGTAGATGCGCGAGGCGTGGGACTGAGGCTCTTCGAGGGAGAATCCGGAGGAAAGCAAAGCAGTCTCGAACAACAGAATGACGAGATCCTTGACGGTCTTGTCGTTCTTGTCGACTTCCACTCGCTCACGGAGAGTCCTACAATAATTTTGGATTAGTAGCGAACTTTGCTCGCGAAAACTATGTAGATAGGGGCAAGTAATGCTCCCGAAAATTATGTGGATAGGGGCAAGTAACTTACTTCATGATAGCATGATCAGGATTGATCTCGAGGTGTTTCTTGGCTGCCATGTAGCCCATGGTTGATGAGTCACGAAGAGCTTGAGCCTTCATGATACGTTCCATATTCGCTGACCATCCATATTCCGAAGTGACAATGCAGCAGGGGGAGTGCACAAGCCTGTTGGAGACAACAACCTTCTCGACCTTCTTCTCGAGGATGTCCTTGATAACCTTGCAGAGGTTTTCGAATTTGACCTGAAAAGTAAAGCCATCTTCTCAAAAAAAAAAAAAAAACTTTTGAACTATGAACACTTCAAACTTCTAACTACTATTTAAGCGATTAGTACACACCTTATCCTCTTCGAACTTCTTCTTCTCATCCTCGCTCTCTGGTAGCTCAAGTCCTTCCTTTGTGACAGAAACCAGCTTCTTGCCATCGTACTCCTTCAGCTGCTGCACGCAGTACTCATCAATGGGGTCAACCATGTACAGAACCTCGAAGCCTCGGTTGCGCACGCGTTCAACGAATGCCGAGTTGGCGACAGCGTCCTTAGACTCGCCAGTGATGTAGTAAATCTGAGTCTGATTCTCCTTCATGCGCGAGACGTAATCCTTGAGGGAAGTCATCTCGTCGGTGGAGGATGACGAGTAATAGCGGAGGAAATCTGCCATCTTCTTGCGGTTGGTAGAGTCTTCATGAATTCCGAGTTTAATATTCTTTCCGAACTGTTCGTAGAACTTCTTAAAGTTGTCCTTGTCCTCAGCGATCTCCTCGAAAAGTTCGAGACACTTCTTCACGAGGTTCTTGCGGATAACCTTCAGGATCTTGCTCTGTTGCAGCATCTCACGAGAGATGTTAAGTGGGAGATCCTCAGAATCGACGACTCCCTTGATGAAGTTCAGGTACTCCGGCATCAACTCTTCGCAGTTCTCCATAATGAAGACACGGCGTACGTACCTTAACGATGAATATCAAATGATGTAAGAACAGAAATTCAGGAAAGACAAGAGGCGATGCACTTACAATTTGATGGAGTTCTTATTCTTCTTGTTTTCGAAAAGATCGAAAGGTGCACGCTGAGGTACAAACAGGAGTGCACGGAACTCAAGCTGTCCTTCAACCGAGAAGTGCTTGACGGCCAAATGGTCTTCCCAGTCATTAGACAGACTCTAAAATACCAAACATTACAAACAACAAGCGACTTTACTAAATCCTGCATCGACCTCGAAGAAGCTGCACACTACAGGAAACGATGTACTCACCTTGTAGAACTCAGCATATTCTTCGTTGGAGATGTCATCCGGGTTTCGAGTCCAGATAGGCTTAGTTTTGTTCAGCTCCTCATCCTCATGATATTTCTCCTTGATCTTCTTCGTCTTCTTTTTCTTCTTATCAGCATCCTCATCTTCACCAACGTTTTCTACCTCGCCTTCCTTAGCCTGCAACAATACGAATTAAACACAAAGCAACGCATCCTACGCAATTTAATGTTGTTAATCACTAAAACGTAAGGATCTACCCAATAAGACAAAAATAGGTGGAAAAAATTTATAATTGCTATTGATTAAGCGTTCTTTCACCAAATGATAGCAAAATAAATATAAAAAAATCCCATGTTCTGTAACTCACTTCATCCTTAGTTTCTTCTGCCTCGTCGTCCTCAACTTCCTTTTCGCGTTCCTTTTCAACCACAAGTTTGATTGGGTATCCGATGAACTGAGAGTGCTTCTTCACGATCTCCTTGATTCGGCGCTCTTCCAGGACCTCTGTCTGGTCCTCCTTGATGTGCATTGTGATCTTAGTACCACGAGTGAGCTCAGGATCGTTAACAGGCCTAAAGGAAAGTTTTTCAATTCATGAAGAATGTTCAAACCAAAGTGTTATGAAGTGAGGAAACTGACCTGACAACGAATGAACCGCCTGCGCTGGACTCCCACTGGTAGCAGTCATCATCGTTGTTCTTCGAGGTCACAACTACACGGTCTGCGACGAGGAAAGCAGAGTAGAATCCGACACCGAATTGTCCAATCATAGAGATATCAGCACCAGCCTACAAAATCAATTACAAACTTCATACATTGGAAAAAGAAGCTTGTGAAGATGGAAAGAATTAAAACTACCTGTAGAGCTTCCATGAATGCCTTGGTTCCTGACTTTGCAATGGTACCCAGGTTGTTCACAAGGTCAGCCTTGGTCATTCCGATACCAGTATCCATGATGGTAAGAGTCTTATCTTCCTTATTGGGAATAATCTTGATGTACAGCTCCTTACCGGTATCGAGCTCTCCTGGCTCGGTGAGGGCCTGAAAACAAATAAACATGCTACGAAATATATCAAAGCTGGAATTCCACATAACAAAGTGGCTCATACCTGATAACGGATCTTATCCAGTGCATCAGATGAGTTGGAGATTAACTCTCTCAAAAAGATCTCCTTATTGCTATAGAAAGTGTTAATGATCAAGCTCATAAGCTGAGCGATCTCAGCTTGAAATGCAAAGGTTTCGCCCTTGTCGTCAGACATTATCTGGAAAAGAAAAAGGCTGATTTATGGGCTGCAGTACTAGTAATAACGAGAAATTTTCAGCCAAGAACTGCATGAAATGAATCGGATTTGAGCCAGCATTGAAATGGCAAAGGAAGCAACACAGATGAGAATATTGCGGAGAAATTGGCGCAATGACAAGACAATCAGCTGTCCAAGGTGCTGAACGGCACAGTACCACACAAAATGTCGAGACTACATCAGTACTGACGACACAGTACAGCAGCAACACACCAATAGGGAGAAACCACAAGTGCGGCCAGCCGGGAGGCCTAAATACTCGGCATGAAGATTCTAGAGAACTGGGCGGAGCGCAGCGCTGTGATTGGTGCGTTGCAACGAGTAGGCGGGGCAAAGAACATTCGCGAACGTTCTGCTCGCATTTAGCCGTCGAATTCACTGCGCCGTCTGCGCTGAGTCACGGGAATTCGCCGGCTACAGTGCCTAGAACATTCGAATTTTGCAATTTTCCTTGGTTTACGCTCACGGTGTTTATACAAAGTTAGTGGCCCGTAAGTTGCTTTATTGCGCTATGCTGCAGAAAATGAGACAGTATTCACTCACTGTGATTTTGTGCGCTCAAACTCAGTGTGTGAGGTTCATTTCCTGGACTTGAGCTACAAAAATTAATACTGCTTCAACAGAATTGGTTTTACCGACATGTAGTAAATCCCTTAGTGAATCTATCGCTCATCGCTATATTTTACTGTGTTTACGCAGTTTCCAAAATTATTTGAAAGATTTCATCACTAACTCTAGTACTGCGTTCGGGGTGGGGGTTAGTCATACATCACGGTTGCTTTACAGGACTGCTTTTTGCTTTCAAGAGATTGAACTTAAAACAGTTCTCGTTCATACACAGCTTTTCGCGTTGTGAGCGCAGTTTTCTTTCACCTTGGTGTTTATTCCGAAACTACCTCAGTTGAGGTCACTGCCCCTTTAGTAGATAGTGGAAGTAGTATGTGTACCACTTTGTGTCGTTGTCGACAATGAGTAAAAAAATGTCCCTGCTTCGCCGACAAGCATGCACAGTCCGGCATGTCACGGAATACAAGAAGCTGGGTTGTCCAACATACCAAATTTGCCCCCACACTCCCCTTCTTTAGATTTTCTCTTTCAGAAAGCGTAATACCTAAGTAAAAACACTGCTCATCTAAGTTATCCACCTAAGACGACTAGATAAGGTCTAAGATGATAGAAAGGATCCACTGTGGTAGTTGTGCAGCATTAACATAACTCGAACAACGAGGCCTGAGCATGCTTGGCTGTAGCTGTCTTCTCCTCCTTCCATTCTCCCATCAGATGCTAGCGAAGGTGACGTCTTCCATCAACACTCGCCGGAATATCCCACCCAAAGGAGGAGATCGATGTTCAAAAATAGGATCTGATGGCGAAGTGTGCCCACTGGGGCAGAGTGATGAAATGAGGCGAAATCTGACCACGAGGGTCCAGGTGAAGTCCAGCCTTTGGTCAGACCTTCCACTTGTCGATGCTTTCATGTTTGATTTTTCTGGAAAGTGGTTACGAAATCGCTTACCCGTACGACCGCACAAATTGAAATGAACCGTATCCAAGTGTGAATCGTGCTTTACAAGTTCAACTGGTATCAACAACGAGAACATCACCGGTGTAATCGTGTTGTACCAGTGCTTCCCTTCTGTAATCTGAGCGAAACGAGTTAACAATGACTTTCCGCTGTGGGGAAAAGGAGTTTAACGAATTGCGACCGTGCAGCCACTGTAAGATGTATTGATATTTGAATTACTGTGTATGAAGAGCTCAATCTTCTCTCGTAACGCAGTCTCTGGCTTCTACGCATTCCATAAAGGCACCTTCATGCAATAAACTCATACAGATTTGCAAAGATGTCGCGGGCTGATGCTGGTCGTCTCATTCACTTGTCCAAGAAGCGTGAACGCGCCAAAGAGGACATGGAACAACAACTGAAAAAGATGGAAGAAGAGTCTAGCAAAAGTAGGTATCGTTGTTGCTGAGAAAATTGGGTACTGGTATGGTTGTGTTCCAGGGGCAGCTGGAATTTCTTCAAAATTCACTGCAAACTACGATGCCATCGAGGAAAATCTGAAGTCGAAAACGGTTGGACTGGTAACATTAGATGAAATGCGCGAAAAGCAAAAGGATGTTGTTGCGGACAGGTAATTTGAATAATTTCTGTCCTGTCAACATAGTATTTTCGCTGCAGTTTTCTTGGTGTTATTGTGATTCATTTTGAAAACATCTTCAGGGAGGTCATTGTTGCTCGTGGAGAAGATTCAAGTTCCTCAAAATCTGACACGAAGCGTTCGGGCTCCAGCGGTCAGGAGAAGGTTGCACAGGTGGAATTCTTTTGATTTTCATTTCGGGTGTGCTGATATTTTATTTTGAAACGATTTCGACGAAGTGCTGATGAGACGTAGGTAGTGCTCCTCAGTACCCATTAAGTTTTATTTGCGCTCTTGTTTGGTTGTGTAAAGTGTTTGAACGGGATACTGAAATTTACTGGGATATTTGGAGTGGTTCCCATCTAACTAAGCTCCACCTATGAATGAATGCCGTCACGTGTAGATCACGATATTGATGTGATCAAAGCTATCGATTGCTGACCGTGTGAAGGCTAAGCATCTGCCGACAGAGTTCATGGACTCGGGTCCGAGAGTGGGGTGTTGGATTAGGTCGTGGCTGGCGTTTGAGAATGCTCGCAGCCATAACCTTCGCATACTCTCCTGGTTTTGCTCTAGAATAAAGTGGTTTTTGAACCCCTTCAATTTAATGCGTTCGTCTCATCCCCTAAAATAAGTTCTTAAGTCAACCTGAGATCCTATGGAATTAATGCTGAGGTGTTTCCTGAAAACTGGTGATCCCCGATGTTGACCGCGACGCGACGCCTTTCGCCGCTTTTTACAGACTGGTCAAAATTATATGTTTCTATTTTACCTGGTTTGACAGTTGTTTTGTTCAATTTTAGGCATGTCTATCTGCTTGAAAGACCCCACATTGAAAACTAGTAACACTGTTCTGTGATTATCAAGTCTGTAAGAGAGAAGATTGGGTATGGTAATATAGGAAAGCGGAGCAGCCAGTTAGATGGGATCCAGCAAGTATGGATGGTGTGTAAGAGTGCATTTGAGAAGGGGGATGCTAGAAAGAAAAGGATCCACAGCTGTGTCTTGACGGAGTTGGTAGTGGAAAAGGTGGCGAAGGCATCACCTGATGTGCCGGCAGATGTATGATAGGTTCGTCTAAGCCGAAAAATGGTGGAGATGTCGAAGAACGGGTCCGGTTCTGGGCGGTGTGAGGGAGTGGAGCAGGTGTGCGATGGGCCTTCTGGACATCGTTGTGGGGAAGATGCATACAAACGGGTTCACTGATGGTGAGGGTGAAGACAGCATCGCATAGTGAGAACAATGCTTAAGGAGAAGTCCACAAATGGGTAAGGAGTGCACCTGCGCCCATATATAGTTGGAAAGATGTCATCCTATGGATCTACGGCTACGGGATCTTTGTAGGCGGGTAGTGGGAACGTCCGAGCAGACGGAACTGGGTAAGGAATGACCAGACCGCGGTGATAGCCAGACTGCACCAATGTGAGACCCCGGTGATAGCCAGACTATTAGGCTGGTTTTTACTATTTTCATTTTTCGCCGGGGTACCTAATGTTGGGACCCCTCTTTTTCCCACGCCGCTACCCCTCGCGCATATTCTGGATCCGCCATTGCTGCCACTCTGCGACCTCGATTTTGGTATATGTACACTGATTGTGGGTTTTTTTTCGTACCGCTATTTCGTAACAAATGCTTTCCTCTTCTTTCCCACTTGATCTCGCATTAGAATGGAAGCTATGTAGGCTCAGGAAGCAATACTCCTCACTAAATACACCAGAAACGTCAATTACTGAATCAATTTTGACGAAAGCGGACAGAAAAATGGATGTTCGAACGAATGCTACCGATAAACAAGGAGCACTATTTGCCTCACACAGAGTAACAGATGCTAGTTGTTCGTTCATTTTATCAAGCCACGGCTATTCTTAGGTTGCAAACGGGCATAGTTATTTGAGCATGAGAGCTCCTCAGTAAGAAAAATTAGAATCACTGCACACATTTCATTTTCCATGTCTATCCAGTCTACTTCTTTAGAGATGTCTGTAATTTTTGCCAAATCTGCATTGGGTTGGCGGTGCTCAGTTGTTGGTTATTGCGTATACGCCCTTATAATAGGTTGTATGAGAAAACTGGTTGCCATTATTTTGTGATTCGCATCTGATACATCTGAATTTCTTTAGAAAAGAGTGCTTTCGTTTGCATTCGAGGATGAGGAGGAAGAAGAGGAGCAACCAGTCATTACGAAAAAGGTATGTACTTAGAAGAAAACTTCTTCGAGATTACGTGCTCCAGTCCAATCACCCTTTTGCTCGAAGTTTTCATGATGCTCATCTTCAGCATCTCATTTCAGAGAGTTGGCATGGATCCAACAATCGATACAAGTTTCCTCCCAGATAAAGAGCGAGAAGCTGAAATTGCGAGGTGAATTTCGAGCTGCTGTTTTTCTCTATTTGTTCAGTTCCTCTTTAATTAAATGCAATGCTTATAGAAGAAAAGAGGAGTTGGCAGCTGAATGGAGAGCGCAGCAGGAACGGGAGAAGAACGAGGAAATCACCGTGGCCTTTGCTTACTGGGATGGTTCTAGTCATAGGAAAAACCTCAAAGTAAAGAAAGGAAACACAATTTCACAGTTCCTGGGTTGGGCCATAGAGGTAGATGATTTCTTTGTAAGCATAGTTCTATAGTTCTCTATAGTTTGTTGCTGCAGGTACTAAAAAAGGAGTTTACCGAGCTTAAGACCAGTGTTCCAGAGAATCTTATGTTCGTAAAGGAAGATCTTATAATCCCTCATTTTTACACGTGAGTTTATCTTCTTTTTTACTGGTTGTTTTTGTAATATTGTTTTTTTTTTTGGACACAAAATATAACCGCACGCATAGGTGTGATAGGGTGCGATAGGATTGTTGTCGACGACGATACATCGCACTAGGGTGCTATACTTCTAATGACACAAAATTGCCAGAGATTGGCGATCCCCAGGTGCTAATCTTTGGCGATCGCCAGCCGCTAAAGTTTGGCAGTGAGCTGCCCTCGGGAAGAATTGGCGATGGCGGAGCCTGTAGGTCTCAGTTTTTTGGAATCCTCTCGAATATTTTCATTCAGCTGCTGTACACTGATGTCATGCGCGGTTTTTATTTCTGCACACTAGAGTTGCCGGGCCATATAACATTCAAGTTTTTGCTATCACTATGCAGGATAACATTTACTCAGACTCACTCACGGAACAGCACATAGTTGTTTTCACACTTGGAGTTACCTGTGTGTAGTTTAAAATTCAATTTTCAAGCTCAAACGACTGTATTTCTAATGCTTCTTTGCTCTTTATTTCGTTTTATAATTATTAGGTTTGCTTCATGGATACTCTGTGGAGTTGTTCAAAACAATGTTTGGTTTTTGACGTTTTGAGCAAGCATGTGCGTAGTACTTCTTATCCTTGTTAAATTTTTTGTTATCTTTGTCATTTGTTTATGAAGAATATTCTTTCGAGAATATTCACTTACATTGTGGACATTTTTGAAGGTGGAAATTCAGTTCCAGTTGCAATTATTACAATTTCGTTAAAGGCAAATGGAAAATGGACAATATTGCACCTCTTCTCCACAAAAGATTCCCTAAGGATTTCTTCCATTCAAATTTGGCTCTGGTGGCGATTAGTATTCTATGTAAATGCGTATTGATTCCTAATTTCAGGTTCCAGGATTTCATTGTAACTAAAGCAATGGGCAAGACAGGACCTTTGTACGAGTTTGATGCTGCGGGAGATGTGCGAATACGACAGGATGCAGCTCTTGATTGTGGCGAAGCGCACCCGGCGAAGGTAGCGTTTACATCGTCTAATACTAAGAACAGTTCTAATCTCTGACGGATGGTTTCTTTTGTGAGGTGTTTACTGCGTGGTCATGCTAGAGTCGAGAAACACTTTTTTCTTGTGTGAAAACCTTATCACTAACCATTTAGGTGGTTCTTCGAAGCTGGTACGAGAAGAATAAGCACATCTATCCAGCTTCACGATGGGAGCCGTTTGTACCTAACAAGAAGTATGGCCGTACGATTGATGACTTGTCGACTATTTAGTAGAAGCACTTCAATGTATGAACTCAGGGTTAGCATTTCCATGAATGTTCGAGATGTTCTATTATTGATATGAAATGATCTCTATTTTCCATTTTTTTATGTTGAGAAAAGCGAATAATCGGGTGGTTATTTAGATTGGTTTTTCGTTTATTCCTAACAGATGTATAAAATATATTTCTGAGAATTCATCTTTCCAGCTTACGTTCAATACAACCTCGTATGGAAGTTGTTCACGCAAACCTTTCTGTCACTTACCTCCAAACAAGCCTTTCATTATTCCTGCTGGAAGAGTATCGTTGTTTCAATCGAAGTTCGTTCATTGCAAAGCTTTATCATATGAACAAATGTATTTAGTAGTGAAATATTCCTTCTTCAGACATTTCGAATTTGAAGACTTTGAAAACTCTAGCTAATTCCATCAGTTTTGCGCGTTCATATTGGTCCTTCTGAAACGAGGAAATTTGGCACTGATGATTCTATAAATCATCAGGATCCTACCTCAATTGAGCAGATCACTCCCATGATGCGAGTGAGTCTCGCAGCGTAATTGGGCATTCTGAGATCGTACGTGTAGTGGTTATGTAGTTCATCAGATATCCTGTCGAGCACTGCTTCGGCTCTAATCCTGGTGGATAGTTTGACATTTCTTCCTTAAAGATAGCGGTTTAGCACTATAGTAGAAATGAACGCAGCTCATGTCTTACAAGGGATGTGGTTTCCATTGCCATCAGTTTAGCCTGTTTCTAAAAGATGGCCGAGTTGTTCGGTCTTGGAATGAAAGGAGTTGAAAATGAAAGCAAGTTCCATCATATGGAAGGAAAGTGAAAACGAAATCACTCATTAGTTTGACGCTACACATATCGTGTTAGAACGCTGGAACACGTCTCTCTATATCATAAGAATGTTTGTGTCAGCTATGGTGTAAAATAAATGAATAAATAAACTCTAGGAATTATTGGGACAACTGCTATGTAGCCAAAAATGATCAAATCTCGGATACGAAAATTCCCATGGATTCTGCCTTTAACACATTTTGGTGCCTGGTTGTTGCTAAATGTCTTCACCAGGTGAGATCCTGATTTGTTGAAATCGAGTGAGAAGCGAAAGATTGGATTAATTGCGTACAACTCTGGGAAGTTTGTATTTTCTCTTACATGGGAGCTTCACATAAGGAGTCAAGTAACTCGCGAAATTCTGCGTATGATTTACATGCATATGTAAGTTCCTGAACGTGCGATATGTATGTACGACTGTGGCTAATTCCCTCATCTATCTGCCTCTCATTTTTCCCTAACTCTCGGCAGCCGCGTATGCTATACCGTGGGTGACAGTTGTAATCATTTATTACCTTCAACGTGCCAGACGAGAGCATTGAGAATGTAGGACACTTCATAGGGGTCCAAATCAAGTTCGAGGAGTGGTCGCGTGACATCTTCAGTAATACGGGCTATGCAGTCTTCGAACATACTGAAAATGAAGAAGTCTACAGATGAACAGATGAAGTTAACAACAGGAAATCGTGGTGTTTAAGTAGTTTCGTTAGTGGTGCATTGAATTCTCATCTGTAGCAGATACAACGAACAGTTGTGCCTCTTCATCACATTATTTCTGGGTTACCCTTAATCGAATGAATTCAGTGTCAACCCTACTTTGTCCCTGTGTGGAAAATATATTCGGTTATCTGAATAGTGATTCGAGATAAGTCTGTGTATGCACCACCGGATATTGATGATTGGTTGGTATTGTATATTCCGGCACTGTATACTTGGTATGGTACATTTCGGTGTAACAATAGCTGTAAGAAATTCGACTTCATTGCCTTTGGCAGTAATCTGGGAGATGGATCACCAGATATGGCTTACTCTACAAAACTCAGAATTTCGCACTCCGATGTTTTCTCACAATGTTTACAGGGTGGCGAAAAATTACGTGCGCGTGATATTTGACTACGTTTTATTTATTGTATGAGGTGATCGTTCATGCTTTTTCTTTCTAGAACATTTATTTGTTTCTTATTATTGGGTTTTGGGAGGAAAATCTGTTCTCCAAGCTATGACGAAGGTTTGCCCATGTCGTGACGTGATTGCACGTTTGGCAAAAAAGTGGGATGAAGAACTCAGCAATTTCTTCGATGCTCGGAGTTCCTCTAAGAACCGTCCAGAAGGTTGTGAGGCCATGGAAAGAGGAAGGACATGTCCACCCAAACCCAGAAGTAGACTGTCAACACCCGAAAGATGAGTGGGGTTATTAAGAAAAGGATTGACCGAAAAGATGATCTGAGCTTGAATCAGATGGCCAAACACCTCGACGTTTCTCGGAAATCTGTCCAAATGGCAGTGAAAAATGAGCTTAGACTTCGAAGTTATCGTCTGCTTAGCGGACAAATTGTTGCCGACCAAGCGAAGCAAAATCGGAAGGAAAAACGCAAGAAATTACGGGAATTTTTCAAGGTGCGCCGCATAGAGGACGCCCTCTGATCTGACGAAGAAGTTTTCACTGTCGAAGAGGCTAAAAACTCTCAGAATCACCTCCAACTTCTCAGCCCAGGTTTCAAGAACAATCTCAAGCAAAAAACTACCACAAGAAGTCTTTTTCCTGAAAGCTTAATGGTTTGGGGCAGTATCAGTGCAACGGAAAGAACTCCTTTTATTTTTATCGATAAAAACGTGAAAATTCATGCAAAAGTTTACCAAGAAGAGATTCTCAAAAGAGTTGTGGTGCAATGGAAGCAAATGCATCCCAATTTTATCGTCCAACAAGACTGGGCTCTAGCCCATTTAGCAAAAACGACGACCCACTTCCCGGAATCCAAAATCAGCTTCTTTCTGACGGAGGATTTGTGGCCTCCCAATAGCCCGGATCTGAATCCATTGGACTTTTCTGCCTGGGAGTTTATGGACGAGATACTCAGGAGTCGAAACGTGAGAACCTGGTGGATTTGCGGATAGAATTGGTCAAAATTTGGACGAATCTAGACGTTAACTACCTGCGCCGCATCATCGATTCCATGAAGAAACGAATTGATGCTTGCATCAAAGCTGTTGGCGGACACTCCGAAAATACTTTGTAAATGTGAAATGTTATACCTTGTTCTTGTATAAAAATAAATTTCTTCAAATGTTTGTGGGCAACAACTAAAATTAGAACGTTTTTAATGGCGCACGTATTTTTTCGCCATCCTGTATATGTGAACTACATGACACTTACCTGTTACTGGGCGACACAGTTGAACAGTGATAAAGGCACTTCGGTTGGTTACCGGGGTTTCTAACCCCTCAATTTCTCATGTTTCGCAAAGTTCTATTCCTAACTTTTCGCAGCATTCGAGGCAGTTCAGGTGTCTAGCGAACATCGACTACATACAGTCCTTCAAAAGAAACAGACGTGGTGTAACATTTCACATTTGTTCAGGCTCTTTGAGGCTACGGCGAAGCGAACCATGCATTACATCGTTGTATAAACACAGCATCAGCTTCGCTATCTCACATACAGATAATATTCGAGAAATTCTTTCTTCCATGAACGGGCAATTTGTCTTCATCTAGCCCTCGCTGGTTCAAGCAATACCTCCTTGATGTGGGTCGCTGCTGTGAGATTTCTCCACTAGCTGGCAGACGTCTCACATGTTCACGTATCCACTGAGCTAAACGCTGACCGAACAGTGAAGTAGGCTCTGCCCAAAATTTACACTGTGTGAAGTTGATGTTCAATCAACATCTGGACCGCCCCAGATGATGAAAATTCCTAGTAGTAGCAGTTTGCCAAGCAAAAGCCAAGGACAGGATGTAATCTCTGAGCTCTCGCCTACCACTATCCAACCAAACATCCAACCGTAGCGATGGCGAGAAGAGTCAACATAGTGGGAAATAATCGACGTGAAATTCAGAGCTATTGTATGTAGACCATTTAGTAGACTTCAAGTCTAACCTGTTATATTGCATGGACAGGTCCTATAACTATTATACATGTCTTGTTACGGATTGGCTACCTTCCCTTGTTACTTACTCCACTGTTGTTTCATTCATGTGCCGTATGGATAGATACACGAGATGTCTGTCACAAATTTTCCCACACATTCATTCTTAAAATGTGGTGATGTTTTGAAAAGAAACTGGTCAAACCTTCTAATTTTCTGTGGATCGTAATCTGTGAGCGGACCGAGCTCTAACCGTACCGTATTGATATTGACGGCTGTGTTTTCTCCCATCAGCACCATCTGAACGAAGCTAATACAAGGCGAATAAAACTCATATTCCATACAGTGGGTTTCATTAATATGAGACCATATGCAAATTAAGCTTTTCTGCGTCAGATTATGGAGATAACAATGGTTACCATGGCTCCAAAAACAAATATGATTTTCAAAAATTCATATGAAATTCCTCCCATCTTCTTGGCTTTGAGAAACTATGAAATTAAATCACTAAAACTTGCTAATATTGTATTTATCATCCGATTAGCGTAAAATTTTTGAGACAATTATGGCAGAAATTGTTTCCCATTTATGTGTTACCGTGTCTCATTGTCAAATGATCAGGCTATTCATGTTGTATCAAGGCAGTGCTACATTCTATGCATACTTAAACTGCACGATCATACTTCGCATCTGAATTTTACGAAAACCTGAAAGTAGTCATGCTGTGGAGGATCTGCGCCAAGTATTGTCAATTTATAATTGTTGACATGAAGTGAGGCAGGAAGAGGATAGGCACTAGCATGTCTCGTCATATGATTCAAGGCATAACGGCACATTCGATGTAGCTACAGTCCTTGTCGAAAAGATAGACGGATTGCGCGTGCGGTTTCTTAGCATTGCGGCTGCGGAATCGCGGCGGAACCTATTCGACCCTCTCACTTGGAGCACGCTCCCTCCGAATCCGTCGTTTAGGCCCCGCCACGATGGTGCAGTCGCGCAATCCGTCTACTTTTTTCCGACAAGGACTGTTCCTGTAGGAGAAACGTCCAAGAAATTGGGAAGAAATCTCAGAAATTTTTGAAATTTCATATTCATCATTGGAAGTATGGACCCATGGGTATTTTTAGGAGGAGAATCTTACAGCAGCAACCATAGAGTCAGCCGAACAAAACGATGCGCCGGAGAGCTGATTTTGATGTTTTTTTTTTTGTATTTAGGAACGCGCTGTACAACGCTAAATACATGGTAAATGGGTAATAACGTCATAGACATGGTAAATGGTTAGTAAAAGGGGCTTTAACGTCACACATGTTACAGCAACACCTACCCGTTCATGTATGGCCTGCTCGCCGAATAAATGCACAGACATCTGCACTCGTTCAAATCTCTGCCAAAGTATCCACGATCCTTTGAATATGAGTTCCTAAGATCTGTAGAGGATTACTGCAATTACACCATATGCCTAAACAAAACTAACCTTGTCCTCCAGCGGAAGCGCAGCAAAGTCTTCGCAGCTCATCATCCACTTTGCTATCTCGAATAGTTGGGTTTTCCATGAGGAGAATTTTTGAAGGAGGTCTATGGTCTCCAGAAACTGCAAGAATCAGATTTCGGGTACCATGATTGACTAGCACAAGAGGGTGTATTCGTCAGTTACAGTTCGTAGAGCCCGGAACATGCTAATCCGAGCCACTTAGTGGTGGGCATCATCGTATGTACCTAGCTAATGTATTCAGAGAAATGGTTCAGGTGGAAAAGAAGCCAGGGGCTACCTCTACTCTTGGATTTTTATTCGACCGATGTCTCTCCAAGGCACGATACATCTGAACCAGTAGGTTACGTTCGTGGCTGTGCTGGTATTCCTAAATTAGAAGGAGTGATTAGTTTACGTTATTCTCTGTTCCGTTGTTTGTCCAACATTTCTGGAATCAAGCTTTTACGGAAATATATCTCAGCATGAGGGTGAACCTGCGAGAAGATCTCTCTTAGTCTGTCCACAACTCGCGAAACGTCAAATGTGAGCTGAACATCGGCGCCGGCTTGCATAATATCGAAGAAACCGAGCTGTAAGTGGACTTTTGATCCTTGTGAATTGTTCCACTGCGCTGGGACTCACCTGGTCATTCATCTTCTCGTCAATAAACTGAACTAGATGTGTCGTTCCTCCACTTCCATTTGCAGATTTTGTTTCCCTCTTGAAAGTAGTGAGGGTTACATCATTCAAAAACATAAGGATGAGGATGGAAAGAAGTTGTTGTAAATTTTACGAAGAAAAATTCAGGGAAGTATTGGAATATAATTCATGCAAAAATCATCCAAAATTGTATAATCACACATGCGAGTACAATGTATAACTACAAGGTCCCATTTCTTTACACATGAGGGGGATCCTGATTCAGAAATAACCGCACTACCTGGGAATCCATGCGATGAATAGATGTGTCGCGCTTGCCTATTCTTACAGAGGTGAACATCAATTTTTTTTCGTAAAAGTAGAGAGAATGCAGCAACTTGGCAGCAAGTTGCTAAGCTGCTGGATTCTCCCTACTTGTTTAATTCGGAAGGTTTCGCCCCGCTGGAGCGAAAGTGATGGAATGAAACATGTGCGCGAGCGCTGAATACTAATTCCTAACGAAATTTGTGAAATAACTGAAAAAAACCAAATTTGGCTACTATCATGTTACGTAACTTATCACAGAGGGTGCCGTAATAAATGGTGAAACGGATTCGAGTTTAGCTCCACAAGCTGTACATATATGTATATACGTAATGGTCAGTGGCGGACGC
>JARK01001380.1:1258785-1312798 GCA_000688135.1 Ancylostoma ceylanicum
GGGGGGGGGGGGGGGGGGGGGGGGGCGGGAAAGTGAGGTCTCCGCCGTTTTGGGAAAATAAAATTAATACAAATATTACTTTGAATTTTAAATAATTAAATAGTTAATAGTAATGAGTTGAAAAATCCTCCTACATTATAATAAAAATAAACATTTAAAAATTAACTGATACAAGCTTTCCATTTATTTCGTGAAGTAATCCCCTCTGGGTCCGCCACTGGGTGGCGCCTATATTTTTGAGGATGTTGGGTGATTCCCCAGTGTGTAGAACACAGTTTGGTCCGGACTTTTATTCGCGTGATCTGCACCTGATCGTGCAATGGTAGAATGCTCGCGAAGAAGAGGCGTGGCAAGCACAGTATAGGGAATATCTGGGGGATGCCCAAAGGGATATCAGTGAGGTCGGAAATGATAGTCCTTGTGTATGCAATACAGAAATATGTAGATTAGATACTACTTAGGCTACTACCAAAGAAGGTGTCGATTCAATTTTAGACGAGGGATCGTTTCGCTGTCGGCAAAACGACGTCGGAAATGATGTGGAAATACGTGGGAAGTATGCGTTCGCTCAGCCGATAATCACTCCCAGATGACTTGTGGGTAGCCACTTATGTGTTGTTCGAATATTATGCAAGACATACTCTTTATTTAGAAATTCGAATCAAAAATCAAAAATTGAATGCCTAGATGAAGGGAAGCCCATATTCCTGGAGAGAAAGGAGAAGAAAGGTTGTAGAGCTTTTTATTCTTGAAATATCTAACTTTTGGAACCGCCTCCGACGATGAGCTGCTTACTGAATCAAATAAATTCGTTCCACTTATAGGCTTTTCAAAAAATGCTTGCCTCACGCTACAATGCGCATCGACTGAGCCACGTCGCAGCACATATGATAATGCATAGGAAGCGCGCAGCAGACGAGCGATGGATGCCGGAGGCAAGTATCTATTGGAACGACTCTATACTTAGCCTATACTGCAGTAACCATGGTCATCCTGATTCACACTATTTCACGTGCAGAACATGAGTCCTTGCAGGTCTTGGCGGTTACCACCCGGCTTAACCCGTTAGTACCTACGTGATACACGTTGAGACGTGTATCACGTCTTCACGTGTATCACGTGTCAGAACTGCAGTGAACCTGTGTAGCGATGGGGCGACATTGTAGTTGCACTCAAATTTTGAAAAGATAAATGTTGTGGAACGAAACATGGCAGGAGTCTTGCAGCGGAAGGAATATGATTCTGGAGAGCATGGAATGCACTGACCAAAATTAGCAAATGGATGGAAGAAATGGCAGCTATGTAAGAAGTGAACGAGCTCTTTTGACTTGAACCTGAAAAAGCTCACACCTGAGAGATATTTCCAGTTTATGGCTTAGAGTGATCCCCTTCAAGTGTATCCTGTCCATGATGCTCTGGAAGAGCCTGCGCGCGTGTTTGGAGCGGTATTGTTCATTGGTATTTGCGAAACAGGGCAAAAAGGATTGTAAGCTGTAGAAATGGCTAGGCTATTTGGGGACACCTGCACTAATTGTCATACGAGCAGGCCGCAGTTAGCTACGATACACCGACTCAAAAGTTGGATGAATGCGTCGCACATTAGCACTCACATGGTCGTTGACCTTTTATCTCGCTAGCCTGTTATAAGAAACTTTCGTCGGGTCAGAAATATAGTAATGAACAGAGCACGTCCTAAATGAAAAACGGCACTGTTGATTTGAGAGATCATCCAGATCCATTAACTATGAGAATGAATGTCTGAGCACAACGAAGCCCCGGATTACAGTGTCGCAACGTTACTGGTCACCTTTTGCTCTGTGATAGCCCACCCGTACAGGGTGACAACAAAGTCTTTGACCGAACCTTCCAAGCTACAGAAACGGCCTTAGGTTAGAAAACAAGGCTAGGGTCTCATACGGGAATGGTTCCGACCTTCAAAAACCATTACTTAGTATTTGAACAAACTTCCAGCGTTTAGCTATCCTACACTGAATGACTGACTCTTCGAAGGAATATTACGAGTCACTTTTTGAATAACCGATTTTAACGGATTACTAGGTCCTGCCTCAGGTTGGGAAACTTGATCATAAGTTTGATTAGTCTTGAGCTCTTTTGTTCTTGGACCAACGTTAGCTATTTGCTTCAGAATAATCTTTGTATCAACTACAGGAGCCATAGCTGAGAAAGTAGCCATAGCTCCTGAAGCTAGATTAATCCCAGTACCACAAGATGGATTTATTAAAGGGATATGCTCACAGTGATGAGGAAATGTCAGATGATGATGCTACTGAGCCGGTATCGTTAGAAAACTGCAAGTCGCTTGCTTTCCCTACTTCCTTATTGTTAGTCATGGCTCCTGAAGGTGATACAAAGAATATGTACTATGAGTCTTTTCTCAATGCACGTACTTAGAAGTCGTGATCATGATGTAGCAATAATAAGGGCTTAGTGAACAATAGCGGAACATTTCCGAAATTCAAAATGCGCTAGAGCCCCCAAAGAAATGCAGCCTGCAAACGAATGTAAACAAGTCAAGAGCAAGATAAAGCGAAGACCATGCGCGTAAGACTGCTCTGATCAATGATTACCGATCTCTTAAGAGTCAAGAGAAACCGCAGAAAAATGAATCTGATTTCTGGAGAAATTGACTAAGGAAAGACGATGTAATGGGAGCACGCGGAGGGAGATAACAACGTGTGTCGAGACCACCTCGTCACACCTCGGCACAAACCACGAAAAGCGAGTTTCTGCGTCATCCGTGCAATTCGTGCTAATTCGTGAACCTCGTTGAGCTGCAGCCGGCCAGACCGCAAAGAACGGCCCATGCACGGCAGTCGGGTCAGTTTTCTTATTCGGGTTCCTTATTTATTTATTTATTTATTTGGAAACCGGGAAAACAGACCCCCGTGTAAAATACAAACCAAATGCAACAAAACGATAAATGCACCAGCAACCAAATGAAGCGAAGTGAAGACTGTGATCAACAAAAGGTTCAAAAAATATATGAAAAAATTGGATAAAGCAACGGGAAAAGGCCCGAAAGGGGACTTACTCTAAACGCCAACTACAGATCGTTCAATCGTTTTTCAAGAAAGCCTCTGAAAAAGTTCAGCGATTAGCACAGGACGTTTTCTTTGAGTACTTTTTAAGCGGTAGTATTACCCTCTTTGAGAAGCACTTTGACCTAAGCACAGTTATTCCTTTTTTTATTTTTTATCCTTTCATTAATTACATCTTTCATTTAATATCTCTTGATTCCCTAATCTCTGCTCTGCTCACGGAAAAATTGACCTTTTTGGAAATTTCTGACTGCTCGAAATTGTGCCAGAGAATCATTGGTCAAATTGTGCATCTGTCTGTACATAAATCTGTGACTCTTTCATACGTACAACTGGTCTTCAGGAAAAAGTTCTGCACCACTTTGCGGAAAAAGTGCAGTGTTCACCACTGGCTGTTTCCAAATCATAATCTACTCTTATTTCTGGAAGGTTCTCTGTATTTTTGCATAAACATGAGACATTACGAGAACAGTTCAGTCAGGATAATTTTTTCATAATTATGGAGTGCTAGCTGTCACAGATACGGAGGAAAGTTTCTAGAATTCCTAATGTTGATTTCGTGGCTTGACTGGTAGACCAGCAGTGGGAGCTTCTTCAATTCCCAAAGAGGTTCCAAAAGATAACCCGTCCCCGTTCTTTCGATAGTTTTCTTCGCTCATGACGTTAAGCTGTGTGAGGTTAGAGTGGAAATCCTCAGTAAGAGCATTCCTCCACTTCTTATTGCAAACCTATGTAGGGGAATATCAATGGATGATAGCGAGCAAAGGAATTTGACCCAACAGATACTGTATCAAATGTTCACTATTAGATGTAGACGTGGATCAACCTCTAACGTTGTTGGGCAGTGGCGATAAGACACCTTATGGCTTTTTGAGAAACACTGGAACGTTTTTCCCCCAGAATATTAGTCACCGTAACATTTGAAGTCATTCACACTGACGTGAACGTGTTTTAGTCACCATGTTCATATCAGGAGGCAATCTTTCTGGATATTACCCTGACTCCTTCAGAACTGTCAGTACTTCCTGAAGACTTCATTAGTTGGGTGAATCATGTCCCCAAAAGAAACGGTGATAAAACCCGTAATTCATCACCATGATAAAATTTCTTCAGAAAAATATCTTAAAAGTTTGAAAATAGTATCGTTAAATGACCCTGTTGACCCATACGGTGATACGTTAATTCCGCCGAAGCCTTATATCATTGTTAATTTATTTGCTTATTTATTTTTATCCATTATTCGGTACTTATATACATATTTACTACTCCTGTCATTAAAAACATTTAAAAAAGGAAAGAAATCAAAACAACAAAAATGTAATCGGGGCAAGTGAAAAATTTTCTTGGAATAGCCCACTTTTCACGCCAAACTTCATGTTATGGACATCAAATCTGATAGAACGTTGGAATCAAAACTTAAAAGATCGAGCAAGTACCGGCACGCAGTAAATGAAGCACTGACAAACAGTGTTGGGCTGGCTGCTTCGCATGAAGACAGAGATAAGCCTTGCAATGTTTTTGCCTCTGAAGTTGATACGAAGAGTTATTCACAGTGTTGTTAGACTGCATTGGGCTTCGATTTTTATTTTATTTTACAAAACCTCTCAATAATTTCAGTCCACACAGTTTGTCGCGCACTTGTTAATGCTAAACCTAACTCATAACCTAAGCATTAGATACGTCTCCCCAGCACTTGGACACTGGCACATCCTTATCACTTCGCCGGGCATGCCTCATAGCGTATTCCCCACTCTTGAGGTCCGGCGCAAGCTTACCAGAGCATTGTGCCGGTCATCGCCATTGTTGGACAGTGGAAAGATCCTCTGGTCAATATGGCTCTTATCATATCTTTATGGCCGCTACTGTATGTACAGGGTGGGTCCGAACTACGGCAACAACCAAAAGTGCACCTAGAGGAAGAATTTGCGTGTATTTCGGGACACTATCGCAGGATTTACTTTGACTGTCTGACGATCAATAAAAGGCAACCCATTCCCTCAGAATACCCTCCATCAGTTTCGAGGAAAGCCCCAGGACGCTGAATGAAATCGCTGCTGGCGGCGCGCATGTGGTTAAGGTTCAACTCATCAAATACATATTTTTCAGAGTGCTTTCCCAGCTCAACAGAATTCTGGAGACGTTATTGACAAGCCCAGGGTTCGAATATCATAAAAGCCTACTAACCCCAGTGATTCATATCGAACCAACCAGTTGGCCCGTCGATGAGGCCAATGGGTCCCGTAATATATTTCTGAGCAAGTCCTGAACCAAATGTGACTTGTGGGCCGAAGCACTATTGCAGTAGAACAATACGGAATCACATTTCAACAGGTTTTAACTTCAGGGCAGAACACGCTTCCTTGGAGGAAAGACGGGTATTGTTACCATGTTTTGGCCAACCCTGTACTAACCCGTGTTTGTAATTACTGACCAGTCCCAGAATTTCGTTTCGGACTCACACGGTTAGGCGCTTTACCATCTGTTATTCATGATTTTACAAATGCCGAAATGTGGCGTGATTTTATTACTTGGGACTTGAACCACTAAACGTCGACCTATACCGAACATAATAACATTGTTTATTCACGGAACAAGTTGTAAGACCAAGCTTCAGGTCAGGCACTCTACAGACGTGTGTGTCACCAGTACCCTAGATCGTACCTGGGTTAGGCCACATAAGGATATATAAGCCACATAACAAAACAAGCGCTGAGAAATCATAGGTAGTCGCTAGCTAGACACTCGCTCCAGGTGCTCATTTCTGGAGTTCTTACTGGAACACAGAAGGCTAGGCTTCTCACCCAGTGTTTGCATCTCCTGTTCAGGTATCGTACATGAAACAGCTAGCATTGCGATCGTTTTGCCTAGGAGATAAAAATACTCGCAGTGCAGCTGTCTCACAGTGAAGAATGTCACTGCACCTACTGTTACAAAAGAATAAACTTGGCGGTTGGGACATTCACCAACCGAACAATTCGCTGTGCAATATGTACCCTGGCTTTGGTTATGGTGTGAGAACATCTTGTCAAACCCCAAGTCCCTCAACGAGTCCGCCTTCACCACATCGGCTACTCTTGGCAGAGGTTTTGTTTGGTGGATGGCTCTTGATATAGTTTTTGAAAGGTTTCAACTAAAAAGTTATTCCACTTAGTTGAATATTAGAGTCTGAAGTACTTGCGAGGAGGTTTGCACTTTCTCACGAATGAAGGCTTCAAGGCGCTGGTTCATATGGGCCAAAAAATACATCGAAAGAGTCCTTGCTTCCGTCAGGAATCCGGCTATGCTTCCGCAGGTCAGAAATCCGGCTATGCTTCCGCGGTTTCACACCTGATAAACGAACTGGTCAACGACACTGCTGATATGCTTGTTTTCTCGAAGTAGTTCATATGTACTTAAAATACATAGGTGATATAACCAGGATTTTCGAAATCTAAATGCATATGGAGCACCTGTTGTTACTCATTTTGTGAGGATCATATTCTTTGTAATAACAAAGCAGATTGGAAAAGCATTGGAAGATTATATCGGAATGGACTTTTTTACCCTCAACTTCTGGTAGGGTAGGTCCATAGGTGATCGTGATCCGGAGGCACCAAAGAAACTACATTTCCGATCTACTTTAGACCTCATATCCGTGACAATTTGGCTGTAGGTCATATGTCTCTGCAATACATTTTATCTCGATTAAGTTTGGTGAGTTCGCTTGTTTCTGTCGCCTCGGTTTAATGAAATAGAGTCATTTCTATAATAGAAGTTATATTTATCTATTTTCTGCAACGGAATCGTTGAAGCTGCTGGTTGGTACGGATGACGGTTTTCTAATGAGTGCTCTTTCACACTTTACATCTAGTTTTGAAGCTTTATGTGCGCACTTGCTGAGCCACCCTTTACCAAATCCCTGATTTGCGTCAGAGAAGCTGATTTTCGACTAAGAACTTCAGTAGTTCAAGAGTTCTGACGTCATGCAAGCCTTGAACTTCTAGCCTTCGGAAGAAATCAGCAGCAAGCTAAATCATGTTGGGCTATGTACGATGTGCTCCAGTGTAAGAGACAACAATTTAATAAATGTTTTTAGTCTCAATTTTTTCCGGTTCCCTAGGCGTCCAATTATTTTTGGTCAAATAACACGTCGTAAATAACATTTAAAAACACAAAACAGTGCCGAAAGTGAGCTTAATGAGCTCTGATAAAAATTCGATCAGGAAGAGACTACCCTAATTCTCAAATGCTGTCCCACTTTTTGGAGAGCCATCGGAGTAATTATACGTCACATTTCAGCAAAAATTAAACCTCAACTGCCTTCATCCCACTGATTTTTTTGATCATCAGGATCACACCCATAGCTGTAGGAATGACACTAAATTGCATGGGATATTAACAAACGGGTCCATGTCCATAGTAGCCATTCGTTTTATTTATTTATTTATTTAAATGCACTCAACGATGCTCCAAAAAGAGAAAAACCAGAACAAAAAAAAAAAGAGAACAGATGCTAGGGTTCTAGGAATTCCACCAATATTTCATGTTGAACATTTCTTGTTTTGATGATAGAAGCTTCTCATTGTGGATCATAAGGCCACTCTCCATCTACGAAATTGAAAGCGTTCCCCACCGAGACCTTTTTTTCGCTACATCGATGTACTACACCAATCTACGTATACCAGGGCTTGCAAGACCTAATTAACTGTTTCCGTAGTAAGTATGAGCAAATCCACAGTTAGCACAGCGCCAAAGGAGGCGGTCAGGATGTACGCCGCGCGCGACCGCGCCACAGACGTGTGATTCTCAATTGCAGGTTGTTCCTCCAAATTTGACGCACCGAAAGACAGCTTCTAACGGTTTGTTGACTCCGATAGCATTCATCTGTCCCACCCGAGCTGAGAAAACCTGTCGATTTTTCAATAGCACTCACGCACCGTAAAACGCTGTAGCCGCGACACGCACGCACATGAATTGACCAATCATGACACAGCAGCGTACCTATTGTCACTCAGCCCAGCGAAAAACCGGTCAAAGGCAGTATCCCGGCAAAACTGTCGATTCTTCACATTTTGAATTTCCTACCTCTCATCAACGTGTGATTGTAACTACTTGTTCCTGTCGTCGAAACCCTTGAAATATGTGCTTTTTAGAAAGTCGAAATTATATGTGGCCGAGTTGTCCGGTGAACAGTGGAAAGAAGGCATAATACTCTTCGAACCCTCGTTAACATAATTCTTCTCCATCTTGTAGATCGTAGCGAACGATTGATCATCTTAAGAAACATCTACAACTCGTTCTTGCCCTTTTTTGTGGATGTTTTCACCAAAGATCAGTCTTTTCCCAAAAATTGCACCCTAAATTGCTGGCTGATTTCGTCCACAAAACGTGCCAAATTTGAAGACACACGTGTTCAACAAGTTAACACATGTTGGTTCGAGTGCATTCCGCAGCATATCAGATTGAAGAGGGACGAGATTGTTAGACGGTGGAACATGTCTGGACGTTCTTAGACAGGATTGAGCATGTTTTCCGGAGATTCACGAATGGGCGGCGCTGATAGCAGGCCCCAAGCACGACTTGTCGTGGGGTCGGAGCGAAAACGAAGCCCCCTTTGAAAACCCAGGATTTTACGAAGCCCCCCTTGAATTTAATCGCAATGGAAGTTAGCACGAAATGTTCACGAATAAGGTTTCATCTTGAAAATAAAAAAAACTCCCCGAAATCATGACAACGCCGACTGAAGCTGTAGTTATAGTCGTCAGAGACCGACCGATCGGAGAATGGAAGCACGTGCCGATCCTCGTCAAAATCCAACGCGTCGGATTCCGACGAGCATCGATATGCATACTTATTTATTGTCCGATCGGCCGGTGTCCGACGCACTATAAATCTAAATATAAGTATACAACAAAAGGAAGAAACTCCTAACATGTTCAGAAATCACACTAATTATTTGCGAATTAGTACGAGCAAAGCAAAACTTGACACGATAACGAGTAATGACAACGAAAAGCTCAGTAGAGTACAAGGAAACCCTGAAATAGACGAATACAAGTAGATAACGGCGAATGAAGAACAAGCTGATGATAAGGACTGTGTTGGCGATGGAGCGCGGCAGAAAAAACACAGTTCGTAAGTTATGGAAAATCGGAGAAGTTGATAAACACTGATAATACAGGCCCATGAGTGGCACTTTATGGGGTGTTGGATAGCGAATGGAAAATAGTACAGGTGCATGAAAAATGGATGGAAACTTATGCATTCTGTAGGAGAATTATGCTCACGACAGGCTGAGCTAAGACTCAGCCTGTCCTCGACAAGCTGGCCACTTTACCGAGCATACAATTTCTTAGTTCGCATAAGTTTAGCCTCATTTTCTAAACACTTATTGTAGGTATGCAAGCGCTTCTTCACCCCAAATTTAGTGTCATTCCGTGAAGTCTTGACTTAGCTAGGGCCTTGCGGCTCTACAATCATGCGCTAAACAGCAAGCGCGCCTCTCCCACTTCTCCTTCATGATCCTGCGCCTGCAGCGTTTCCACCTCGCACCCCATACGAAGCCCCGTTTGCTTTTTGCCCCTCTTACGAAGCCCAGCTTGCCCGATGACAAGCCGCGCCGGGGCCTGGCTGATAGTGAAGATCTTGCATGGGCAGTGCCTATAACACATTCGCGACCTTACGCTTTTTGGCATGGTGTGTCACGCGGGACACTTTTGCACAAGTAGGACCCGTGCTCAACCACTTGAGCACGTGGTCCCACGTGGTAGGAATTTTTCCTCTGCTGCATAATACTGCGAAAATGCGCGAATTTTAGACAAACCAAAACAAGAAGTTCACCTGCATAAGAGGTAGTAAGTTAATTTTCATGTAAATTGTTCTTTTACTTGTCAGTTTTCACCACGCATTAAAGAAGTACGAGAGGATGTCTGCTCTGCCCATCGCGTGTATAGATCGTTTGAACATTTATTAGTATACCACTGTATAGGAGTTTGCTCATTAAGATTGCTTCACAAAGATATAACTGTGAAAAGGGCGTGCTCACCCGGTTGAGCACGCTGTCCCACACGTCGCACCATGCGTGTTCAACCGGTTGAGCACATTGTCGCGAATGTGTTAAAGCCTAAGAACCTCTGAACAAGGTTGGGAGGCGGTCAAGACGTACGCCGCGACGCAACCGCGCCGCACGCGTACGCTCATTAGATCCAGGTCTTTCGTTCAAAACTGACGCATTGGATGACTCCGGTGGACACCCCATACACTTTTTCGGCTCCTATAGCATTAACCTACCCACCTTAGCTCAGAAACTTGTGTATTTCTTCCCAGCGCTGCTCGAACATGTGAAGGCTGCAGCCGCGACGCGCAGATGAACCGACCAATCACAGCTCAGCAGCGTACGTCTTGTCGCGCAGCCGAAGAAGGTAAAGACAGTTCAAGAATAGTTGGAGTAAGTGTATTCCTACGCGGAGAGCGCAAAGGTGCTTCTGACAAACCGCGCATGTTTTAGCTTGTCAGTCACAATGATTTTAAGGCGCCTAACATGCAAAAAAAAAATCCCGGAAGTGATGTGGGAGTACGGGGAACACACGCGTTCAATAAAAACAGACTCTCCGATGAATGCCCTCTAGCCTAGCACAGTTATGATGGCTTACAGGCGCTGCTTTGCATAGGGTGCACGTATGGGTTTTTCATGATCGCCACCCATTTGCACGGTGTGTTCTAGCACAATACAGTCATAAACAGTAGCAAGGAGTGACAGTTAAGGTCACGTGAGGATACAAATCAAAATTGGAGGACAAACTCGACGCAGAAACCACAATTTATCCGTGTATCTGCTCGTTTTTCAGAATCACAAACCACAATTGACATGTAGAAGGAGATGTGTCACACACCAGTGCAGAATCGGATTTATTTCTGACAAATTAAAAAACAACATTTCACCCGTCGATGTGCTGTGCATTTTCACTGAGACATACGTGGAAGGCGCGCGTGTTCTGTGCAATTCGTCACAAAACACTTGTGCTTTGAAAAAAGATTACAAATGAAACGAAGAAAGCTATTATGAGTATTGTTTCCGAGGAACGTCTGTGCTGGCGCCCTGCTCATAGCTGCCACTCCTTGAGGACATCGTCGTAGATGGCGCCCGTGACCCTAGCGATCTCTGGCGCCGTTTGACTCGGTGACTCCACGGGGTTGTAGACATAGGTCTGAAAAACGACGAATTCACTTTTACCGCTCTTCTCTGGGACACTTATGATTTGTGACTGTAAGGGCAACACTGCAAACTAGCAGAACATGGTGTCGTAGTCGGTGAAAGAGCAGGGTCATGAATAATAGAGGGGAGCGTTACACAAAGGGCATTCGATAAGAACACTTCTTGTTGATCATTCAGAAGAGTGCAATTTGTTGAGCGTTTTAGGGTTTGATCCAAATATTTCTGTTGCTAATTTAGCTGTATTTAGCTGAGTTTCTAAGAGGATAAGCAAACAAAAATCCAAAAGGATGCTCACCTGTAAGCCATCTTTCTGGATAGGAAGCCGACAACTTGTAATCGGAGTGTACTCTGAAAATGTGTGGATTTCATTTGAGAAAAAAAAACTGTTTTTACTCAAATCAATTAATGAACCAATAATCAACAACCTAAAAATACATTATACGGCAGTGAGATTTAAAAGCTATAGTGGGAATGATTTGAGATAGGAACTCGTTTCAGTTTTGGTCTATTTATTTACTAATATGTATACATATATTTATAACCCCTGTGAGCGTGCACCAGTAGCGGCGAGTATGAGTCGTTCACATGGCAGATGTGTAGAACAGAAACCAAAAGATGTAATGACTCAGAATATATGTATCAGGATTGGAACGAAGTTTACACATATTGTTATAGATAATCTATAGTTTTGATTGCCACACTCTTGGTTTCCATACACGAGGCCTTTTGAAACTGTTTTAATTTAAATCTGCATGGTTAGAAAAGAAGCGAAGGAAAGGGGATAAGAATCGAACATAGACATCATTGTCATGCTCTCAGTTCGGCTCAGGGCACGCAGCGCAGTTGGCCCGACAGCCTATCCTTGGTGAACTTATCGTTTTCGGTGAGTATTGTCGTTTTTTTCATCTTGTAGTGTTCTATCTTAGTTTTTAGAATGTCTAAACAAGGAAACAAGCGTCAAGACGCAACGAAGACGCCAGACTGGTGAGAGATCAGTTGCTGAGCGAACCGCGCCGCATGTCCCAATGCAAACGGCACCGCTATGTTGCTAATCAGTTCCAGAGGTCCCTTTAGAACAATTTTTACTAGCTTGCGCCAGCCACTCGTCAGATGCACGCATCCATTTGCAGAACATTTTCTCAAAAACCAGGCAACGCGGCATGCACGCCATCAAAGAAAACCGCGCGCAACCGCCGCGACTTGCCGAGAGGTCACAAGCGCGTGCGTCTTGTTTGCGCCAGAGCTGCGTCTGCGTCAACTGAACCACACTTCCACAGCATGGGAGCATGCGCTTCGAACGCAGACATCTCAGTGAACTCCAAACAGCCGCAGGTAATGTTCGGAACCGCGGCGCGGCGTCCGTGGGCAGAGACACAGGGGTTCTGCATGCTCTCTCTCTCTGGTTGTCTTTGCCCGAGAACGCCGTGTGGCAATTCCGGCCCTTGTCCACGGGCGTTTGGAAGTCAGTGTAGATCCGTAGGGTGAACATGTTACAAAAAATCGCCGTGAACTCTGCGTTCGCTCAATGACGCCGTTTTCTTTTTGTTTCTGGGAGCGAAGTACACCTGCATAACCGTGCTCTATATGATGAAGCTTAAAACCAGCCACAGCTCTGACGCAGATCAGACGCACGTGAGGCGCCTGGTTCAGACGCACGTGAGGCGCCCGTGCAGCCACGCGGTCATTGCGGAAGCTGCGCAGCATTTTCATCCAACATTTGCATGCTACATTGACCAATTTCCATGGATAACCCTTCGCAAGTGGTTGCTTGCGTCTGACGCGCGACTGACGCACGCGCCTAGTATAAATTGCCCTTAAGATGATGTTGGTTCATGGGTGTTGTGAGAAAGGGATCGGATTTCTTTAACTGTTTACGTCATTCACATATCTGTCCATCTCCTAGCAGTGCAGTTCATCTATTAGAAAAGACGTACGTTGTGTTGACTTCTTCTGCTCGAAGCAAATATTTTTGATCTGTGTGAGAGTGGCGGAAGAGGCGGACGAGATGAGCCGATTACAGGAACAATAAACAGGGAATCGAAGGCAACTGCAATGAGTAGTCATTAGAGAAGATCCTCGTAAGAGGCTGAGTCGACGCCCATATGAATTGATCTCTCAAGAAGTGATGAATGAATAACTAGTATCCTAAACTGTTCTGCTTGTAACGATTACCTTGATAGCAGTGTGAGTATACTAACGATGTCGTTCAGGTAGGAGTAAACCACGTTGAGACCTTCCGCTTCCAAACTCTCTCGATCAAATGTCTCCCAAAAGGTCAGCACAACCTAAATTACTTGCTGATAGCTCGGATGTGATGTTATACCCAAAACGGGAAGGAGAGGATGTGATCGCTAGACTTTGTTTGATTCTTTGGGTAAAAAAGGATGGATAAGCGATCAGCTGTCCGCAGGAATTCCGAGATCTGATAGCTATTTGCTTCCATGGTAAGTCCCTAGCTGTAATATTATACGATCGCTCCAGTGGTTCGTTCAAAGAAATGCAGTGTTCAACGATAACTCGATTTGTGTTTTCAACGTAGTCCTCTTAATGAGCAAATATCGTTGTACCTACATGATAAAAATGCAGAAAGCAGCGACCTTTGAAGAAATGCTATTATGTTTATGCGTGAGGGCCTACATATATGACATAAAAACACTACATATATGATATAAAAACAATGCTACGTTTGAATAGGATTAATTTTTGTTGAACGAACTGTACATGACCACTACAGTAAGCCTCATTGAAGCAAAAAGTTTAGTTGCACGATGGGATCTTGCTTTGGAGTTGTTTAGTGCATGGATCAAACATCGGCTGCATACATCCTTGACTGAATATGACACTTGGAAAGTGTTTTTGAGCATTGAAAGCAAAGCCAAAGAGCATTCTGAATGATTCGCATAGATTAAAGATTGAAGTGTGTGGCTCTCTCAGTTTTCAGAATTCTCTCAAGCTTCTCGCCAGGATGATTCTAGTTGTGGAAGTCAAAAGATATAACGAGCGGGCCGAAGTCCCCACTTCTAAAAAAATTTGGGCGGGGAGCGCTTTCCTAAGACGGCCGCCCGCCGAAGCATCAACACTGGCCAACATCCCCTGTCCGAACAGTGATGATACACGGCCTTCCAAGTCACGTTTGCTCAGCCAAGTGCTAAAACTCCGGGAAGAACGTGTTGAGAGAGTCCAAAATCTAGTAACTTCCAAGATTGTTCTTGTCAAAGAAGAGGGGGGCAACACATGTTTTTCACAGCTCTGTACTGAACTCACCAAAAAACTTAGCCATGTTTCTTTGAGGATCTCTCTTACTTCTGAGCCAACCAAAAAAAAAAAAAGAATGTCAAGACCCAAATAAACTTCTAAACCCAAAGACATGGTTCGCTAAGAAGTAGAAGATGTCCAAAATCTGTCTTTGCAACATGAAAGTGAGGTGGATCTGCCTTTTTACCTACGCCTAGCTATGCAGAACATTGGCATGTCCTTCAACTCCTCTGACTCTACAAATTATTGTGAGTTCAGCACAGAGCAATAAGAAACATTTGTTGCCATTGCCTTGTTACATTAGCAAGAAAAGATTGAGGTAAACGACATTGAAGTATCCCTTTTAGGTCATCCAAGACGGGTAGTGATGCAGCTCCTAGAGGGATGGAAGGTCTGCTGAGTGCTGGCTAAGAGTCGAAGCAAGTCCCATATGCTTGAAAACAACTTTTTCGTGTTATGTGTGCTCTAGCGAAAAGGGTGCATATAATTAAAAAAAAGGGGCTTTCCCAGGCTACAGTGGTTGGCGCGTTGATTTGATTCGCCAATCACGGCAGCCTGGTCACGCCCCATTTTCCCCAACTTCGATAGAAAGCCTGGCGAAGAATATACCTATTGAAGGATAAAAAAAACTGCGAAATTTTCACCTGCAGCGATTGTGACATGAGGTACATAGAAACGACGCTGATCAGAGCTCTCGTTGCATCCTGAAAGAAGTACATACATGTGTAGCTGAAGAGATGCTTGAGGCGAAATTCTCACGGCATTCCCTGAACGCACCCTCAAGTTCCCACGTTGAGCTCGAGGACCAGCTGTTTTTTTGTCCGTCAAAGAGGGCTTCGATTCGACGCTCTGGCGAACGTATTCTTTCTTCAGTGCCTGTAAAACGAATGGTTAGCAGTGTTGTTTTCTGGGCATTGAGCTTATGTGTCGACAAAAAGTGCCAATATTTGAGATAAATTTGTTCCCGAATTATTTCGAATACTCGATGTCGATGCTTTCGTTGACCCAAAAATCGGTTACCCTGATTCGGTTCAGTTGACGATTTTTTTTTCATAGTCCCCTCTAGGTCACAGCTTGTATGTATATCAAACAGGGCCTGGATGCATCATTAAGAGTACCCAGGGTAAACGTGTTAGCGCCTGGGTCAACCATGAGTAAATTTGTGTGGTATTAACATATTTACCTTGGGTAACCTCAATAAAGTGTGCAGGTCCAGGAAACAAACTTATTTCTGAAAGGGCTATTGGTGTTTCCCAAGTAATTCTTCAGGATTTTAAAGCCGTTATTACTTGAAGGAAGTATAAGAAGTTCAACAATTATGAAAAATATGGCATTAATATGTTATACAGTGGAAGGCCTGCTTTTCAATAACCTCCTTGAGTAAATTCGGAAGTGCAAATTCCTGTAAGTAGCAGCTTGACGTCTGTTGTCCTTGCAAAGCACTACTACGTCACATGAAAGTAGCAATTATCCCGAAAACGCCGTCAAATGTATGTACACAAAGCTATAATATCAGCTGCTATTCTATTCGAACAAATCCATGATCTGCATGATTTATGTGCTCAAACATGAGCTTGTACTTAGGCACAGTGAGAAAAGTCGAAGAAAATAAAAACAGACTTCTCTTTCAACACACAACGTTTCCTTTTTTATAGACGAAATTTTTTTCGTGAGGTAAAGAGACGAACGAAAAAACTCAGGCGCTGTTCTCGAGAACTGCTCATATGAGGCTCCTAAATCGAGCCAATAAAAAATCAAAAATCGTGAAAGTGCGGTGTGGTTCGCAGAATTCAAAGATTTAAGGTTTCAGCAAATCATTCTCAGAAATGTTCTGTACTGTGTTCTGCTTTGCATAATCAGAATTTGAAACACCAAAAGTAATAAGAACGTAAATACATGTAGTCTTTACCATAATGATAAGGTAGTTCATGGCGACCAGCACGAAGAAGGGCAGAATTCTGTCGAGTGCATTTCGTGTGATGAACATCCACCAGAAGCGGTAGTTGTGGTAGGCAGTCAGAGGGCCGGGAATGATTTCGTATTGGCTGTAAAGAGACCCTAACCCCGTCGCACGTTGAAAAGTTGAAGCAGTGAACTCACCCCCATCCTTCCTCGCACATCGGCTTCCACTGCACGTCGATCTCCCAGTAGTTGCAGACTTTGTATGCGACGGCGACGAGAATGCAGACGGCACAGACGGATGGGCGATGCTTCTCGAGAAATCTGAAAAGTGGTGGTTATCTCTGTATAGCAACCCTTCATTATTTTTTAAGACTGCTTCCCCTTGCAATTTATTTAAGGTGATAACTCCTCTGCGGTGTATTTTTTTTATTTTTTAAAATTAATTCTTACCATTTAATTGTTGTTTTTGGCTTGTTCACTATACATTTGCACACTCAGCATTATCTATTTTTTATATTTTATTTGTTTCTTTCGAATTTGTGAGCAGAAGATCGTTGAAAAAAAAAAGAAAAAAAAACTTCGTTAATCAAAAAAGCAAGGCAAGTTATCCTACTATTAATGGGCAGAATTAGTACATATTTCGGGGCTTTCTTATACGTTTTGATCATCAAATGAAGAACTGTTGCTCGTCTGCGTCATTTCGGCTTCATGGTAATAACGAAATTCCGCAAATCCTATGCACCCTGTGCTGAACAAGTTTGTCACCACAGAATCCCTTTTTAGGACATATGAAGAAGCGCTAGACACTGTGACCAGCGTACTCTTGAGTTTATATGCACTCCATCCATAATCTCGGGAAGGATTACGAGGTTGATGTTACTATTTGGGAAGCTTAGTCCTAAGGAAATGTTGAGCATAGTGCAATAAGCCGTAAACAATAAACCTATCCATACTAAAAAGAAAAGTCCTGAAGATTTTTTTTTGGATTTTTTTCTTGGTCCCAGTGCGTAATTTCCCTAATATATAAATGAAGGAGCATCGTTCCCACTTAAAAGCTGGGATTTGTGAAATAATCCATGGATACTGACAATGTGTTTGAATCAGTGGTGTGAGTAATGTCTTGTTTTTCACTTCCTCTAAACATGATTCTTGTGACTAGTTCAGCCAGACAATGACGACGATGATTCGCTAAATTGATTGGCCAAATCTAATAAGTCTCCATGTGAGTAATTTTATGAAAAAAATGTCTCGCCTCAATAAAAAAAACATGCCATCAAAATAGCATACCTACGACGTATCACACAGGCATAAACACTCATTTAACACATATTTTGGTATTCTGAACAATCAGAGACTTGTTTGTCCCTAAACTGGTCTACGTCAGCTCTATTTAATAATGCGTTGTAGTTGGCCGCAGGTTTATAAAATCAGAAAACTGAAGGACCATATGGAGAACCCCTTGCCGATATGTAATGAGGACTGTGTGGAACAAAATCTATGAGGAAAGCCTGAACTGTGAACCAGAGCTCCTATTCTAACTTCAGTGGTCATAATGAACAGTTTACCAAGAATCGCCCTTTAATTAGTTATTTATTGTACTGCAGATCGAATGATGTTTTAGACACGCATATCCGAGTTTGAAATTCAGATTCTGAATAAGTCGAAAATTCGATCTTTTACAAAAGAGCAATGTAGTACACGAAGAGCGATAAAAAGAGATTTGGAGCTTTCTCTTTCCTAAACATTTGAATTTTTCTGCGAGAAATTAAAAGTCAATAGTTCAATTATTCGTTTTGTATTCGGCCCTATTCGTTCCTACATACAGTGGGCGTCGATGGCGGTGACCCCTCTGCGGCCTCGAAAAACACGCGGCGCCACCGCGTTGCTCGAGCGGGAATCCCATCCAGGACAACAACCCATGGGGAGTTCTTGACAGTTAGTTAGGTTTCTTGTTAGGTGACATCAAAGGTGATGAGCAAATACAAAGGAAGTCCAGAATCTGATATTTTCATGGTACAATTGGCTATTCAAAGTGGACTTCGTAAATTTTCGATTCTTCAAAGATGGCTTCGTTCCGATTTTGACCCTACGAAAGACTCTTGCTGGGGCCTGGCCCAGATTCGCCACTGCAGCGACGATTCCATCGTGAGCGGCGCGGTGGCGCCGCGTTCTTTTCGAGGCCGTGGATGGCTCACCGCCACCTAAGCCCACTGTGCTTATCCAATCATTGATCTTGTTACTTATTGGAGCTTTCACCAGGATTCAGCTAATTTTTGTAATCGAAACTTTCATTTCTGTCGAATTTTACCGAACAGTTTCTGCTACTGGAATCAAATCAACGCTGAAATCGCGACTCTCCCAGGGATTTCCATGCTGGTCCATCATCAGGGATTGCGGCATAGTAGAGTTGCAAGGAAAGGATGCTTGGTGGAAGTGGTCGTTTGTAAGGCGATGTTGGCCACCGTATGCAGTTTTCGACGCTGATCTTGAACCCGTAGATCAAATACCTTGCAGGGTTCTGTGTAGTGAGTTACACCAGTTTTTTTTCCGCGTCCTTCCAACATAGAGAACTTATCTATTGGACCGAAGCCGTGCTCGATAAGCGGTTCTAGTTCTTTCAAAGTACCTGATGCTTTTCTTGAGAGCAACGAGCTTGTTAGTGTAGTAAAAAGACGGCTAACTTACTCCGAATCAATCTCGCGGATTAGGACCGTACCTAACGACACCTCATGGAAAATTAGGTGTAGCCCTCTATAGAGAAGCCAGCAGGAGATTATTGCTACGGATTTGAGATCAGCTTCGAAAACTTCACATGGCAGTGAGATCGCAACACGAATGGCCGCTCCGAGCAATCGTCCTTTCCCTGTTAGTTGGAGCAATTTCAGAAACAAAAGCAACTCACTTTCTTGCCTTCAGAATGGTTTCGCCATGAAACGTTCGCAAAAGGCGTTCAGTGGTAGCCAGGACAATGAGCAGCATTGACGAGAACATTGCACAGTTGCTCTCTGTGAGGATGAGGCGAAAGTATGAAAGGAAGAGGTGGTAGATGGGCAGGTAGTGGTAGTAGTCCATGTACACCTGGAATTTGGCATGATCAATAAGGGACAAATCGTGCAAACTTCTCAATCTGTGATTGTCATTCAGCGTGGTTTTTCCATGTACAAATAAATAAATAAATCCATCCTTGTCATGTGCCAGGTTCGTATGTTGAGGTATGTTAGACTAGTCGAGGTATGTTAGACTCTAGTGATGCGGACCAGGGGTGTGCGGAATTTTCCGTTTTCCGTTTTTCGTTTTCCGTTTTCCGTACGTTTTTGGCCTTCCGTTTTACGTTTTCCGTTTTACGGGTTTTTGGCCCGGAAAACGGAAAATCCCGGAAAATTATAGAGAGAGGGGAACCTTTGCTTTCGGCGTTGTTTCCCTACTCTATGTAGACAGGGTTCACGTATTTCAACGCGCATTGTACGCGAGTTCACAACAACTTAATTACTACTTACTAACAATTACTCTTTTCACACCATAATGTTCTGATTCTTGGGTTCTAGAAGTTTCTTTAGAGTTTCTTAAGGAATGATCTCTCGTTGAAATCTCCGTTTTTTTTTTGGGAGATGCTGGGACTCATCTTACAGTGCCTGTATTTGAAGTGCTTTTGAAGCTGTTTTTTTTAAATCTGAAGATGTACTTGTTCGTGTTGTCGCTGGGAGGTCCTTCATCGCGACCTCTTAAAAATGTTGGTGTGATTCAGTGTTTGTCAAACAACGCATGATGAAGTGATTGCTAAACAGTGTGGTATTATGCTTGTTTTCGATTGTTCAGCACTTTTGGATATCTGAGCTTATTATTCCTTTATTTCCCACTAGGAATTACTTTAAAGAGACACCAACTATGCTGGCCAAGAAGGTTCATAGGAAATCTAAAGTTGGAGGGAACTTTTGGCCACAAAGCTATGCTTGGGCAAAATTTTCCGTTTTCCGTTTACCGTTTTCCGTTTTCCGCCCATTTTTGGCCTTCCGTTTTCCGTTTTCCGTTTTACGGGATTTGAAATTTTACTTCCGCACATCCCTGATGCGGACCCAGTCCTACGCTCGATGTCACAGGATGAAACGTCAGTGAAAATGGCGATGTCAGTGAACTATGTGGGTGCGCAGATATTGAAAGTATAAGGAGTGACCTGATGCAAGCAAAGTGGCGCATGCGCGTGGGTCCGGTCCACTGAAGTCTCCTGTATACGAAGATGGACAAACTTTCTTTCCATTCTATTAGGTTGATGCAAAAGAAATGGCGCTTTCTCGTGTTCACTACATTTTTTCCTCACAACCCTAACAGACGGCAACCTCGGCAGACGACATAATACCTTTGATTAGTGGGGACCATTGCTTATTGCATGGGCAGGTTTCCGATCTCCTGCACAGACAATTCGGAAAACAGAGAACCGAAGAACGAGAAAATCTTTGTTTTCAGGTCGTCATGTTTGACAGCTTTTTTCTTGTAGGATAAAGGTTCCGAAGCTGGCAAAATTGAAAGGAACGCGACAATTTACCTGTAGAATACAATGAGTACTCAATTGTTTTCCATGGACGTCATCAAAATTGGAACCATCTCTCGGAAGCAAATATTGGTGAAAAGTTGGGCTCCAGAAAATGTGCTTTTGAGCATCTTTAGCCTTTTTCTATCAGACCCCTCGCGACATTCTGAAGCAATTAACAGCAGCAGGTATTGCTGAAGGTGTTGCTTCCAAAAAGCAGCTTGGAGAGAATCATCCACCAAGAATCCTAGAGATGCCAAAGAAAAACCTTCAAAAAGTGCTCGTGTCTGTTTCAGCAACAACAATCCCGTTGCACAAGGGCTCCCATGTGGGGTAGGTACTGAAGCCCTGACCTAACACAAAAAAAGTATTTTGGACTGTGTCGCTTGTGGTGTTACAGAAAAATCCTCAAAATCCAAAAATTTGGAGTCAGGATTTTCGAAAGCTTCCTGTTATTCCGTGTTTCCTTGACCTAGCCGACACCTCCTATACGTATAGATCGAAAGAGCTTGTTTCGCTTTACAAAAATATATTTACATCTAGATGTCATAATACGTCCAAATCAAATCATATGGTTCTGAAAAAAGAACGCCATTTCTTTCGCATCAACCTAATACAAGAGCGACTTCGTAGCGCAACTAGGTGTGCCCACCAGTGAAATTTTCAACCTATCTTCACGATAGTTTACAGTGTCTTTTTATTTGGCTTCTTGACTTGTTTGTATTGTTGGCCTCTTGGACCATACCTTTCCCATGCATTTCGGCAGCTTAATCTCACCGTCCTATGCGGCTGCCCAGCTTTTTTGAGAATCTCATGCTCATAGTGAATGGCGAATGACGGTTGCACGTCGGCTCCTTACATCTCGTTTTATTTGATTGTGCATTGCGCAGGGCACCGCGAGATGCACAAATCTGTTCGAAAAAGACCAATGTGGAGCGGATTTAGGCATCGCACCCAATGTACTGAAACTGTGGGCGGGAAAAGCACAGCGAATATTTTTGAATCCGTCCCCTCCGGCTCTTACCCACGCTGTTATGGAGCGTTGGCGAAAGACACAATTGCATCAGCAAAGAAATTTCTCAATTCTCGATAGCAGACAAATAAAAACAGAGTACAAACTTATGGAGATCCAAGCCGGCAAGCAAAATCATAATAGTGATACTACCAGCTTGTATTACGTTGCCGTAAAAGTTTCACTAACTTCTGTGTATTCCTAAGTTTTCAGGATTGTTCAAAGCGCATTCTATCCAAAATTTGCGTTAAGTATAGTCAGAAGTCTACCCAAACCCTATTTGTCTTACCACTCCGTTGGGAGTATGGCTGGGAAAATTGCCTCCGACTCCAAGCAGGATTGGCTGCTTCTTTGCCTTGTGAACTTAGGAAACACAACAACGCAAAGGTGCGAGAAGAAGCATGTGGCACACGATAGGATTCTCTGTCTTTTACAATGTGGTGAAGGCTTGGTCCGGCAAATGTGAAGATGGCGGTTTGGGTCGAGATATAACAGGATCTCGTGATTCGTTGAAGTGGATGACGATTGCCACCAGAAGCTGATTGAACAGAATTCGTGGCGTGGTATCCATGATTAGGCGGAGGAACTCCGATCCCCATTACCATACAATAACTGTTTATCTGCTTCCTATTGGAGGGACAAAGGAACACAGCATATGGATACCTCATGATCTCAGTGACTGCCAGGTTCAAATGCGGAGGTGTGGCTAAACTTTTGGTCTTTCAAGCGACTTTCACTTAGTTCGTCAACTTGGTTACCAAGTACGAGAAGTGGGTTCCCAATTTTAATCACATGAGGAGAAGTAAGCGGCCCAGTGGTCGGCAACTTTGGATTCCATCGCCAAAACGAGAACTACTCCTCAAAGGCAATGCTCAGTTTCTGGCAAAATTGGAAAGAAGTCATTCATTGAAAGCCGTTTCCAACAAAATCTGTTGTTACTGCCGATACTTCTGTTGATAGCGATATCATAGACTGCTTCATCGTTAAACTATTGTATTAGAGAAGAAAATTAATTTGAATAAAAAGTTCGAAGATGGCTAAAAACTTCTGGGACAATCTAATATTTGACACTAGTCATCCATCGATCGTTTTTGGAAGAAATCACCTTTGGCCTGCCTTATGTCTACGTACAACCTCCGTGTAAACCAGAAACATCGAATCCATTCCTGTCCCTTTCACTAACACTTGGAAGTAAAAAACCAGCAGCTCCCCGTCCACAAACATGGACCACCGCCTGAACCCTGCCATTCACTGCAAATCCAGGGCTACTTGGACCAATCTAGGAAACTATTAAATTCTCCCTGTGCATTCAAAATTTTCACTTGTTGAGGTTCACTGAGTATCGACAGCTTGTTTTGAGTCGACGCGTCAAATGACACCCGTTTTCGGGGACTAATGAGTTAAATATTTATAGATAGTAAGACTGGTACACCATGGAGCAGCTGAGTTGCCTTTTTGTTTTTCAACTTTGAAAAAGACTCGAAAACACTTTTGCCATAATAGAGTAGTCCCGTGGAAATGTTCAAAGGGCAGTTTTTCCAGACTTCCAAACCAATGGGCACGTAATGAAATATTTCGACTGCGGCTAGGACAGTAAACCAAAGTGAACGGGTAGCACTGAGACAAGTTTGATGTTTGAGCCCTCAAACGACGTAGATTTACGCTGTTTCGAAAATAATTCTTGTTTGGGATTCCCATCGGAAATATGCTGATAGATCGTGAGCACACAAGACGTACGCAGTACGTTATCGCTGATGGCATCAAAGTTTTCCGAGGCGGAAGCTCCCGGTGAACCTTAAAGGATCAATCCCTAGCGGTCAGCTTGCACACAATGGGGGTGGCGAATGTTATTCAGCACTCAGACTGGAATTTTCAATTTGGTGTCGATGTTTTCATGATGCGATGTCGTTGGTGTCTCGTGCATTGTGAATGGGTTACGAATGAGCTCCACAATTGGCACCAGCAATAAGTAGTAGTGAGCCAGAAGGATTTCACCTGTAGCCTTGAGGTTGAAAAATTGAGCCTCGATGTTTCGCTGAGACTATCCAGGGCAAATATGCTAACGCCCGAGGTAGCGATGGGTAAAATTTGTAGTGATTGCACGTTTACCCTGGGCAATCGCAATGATGCGTGCGATCCTTGGTTGCAGGACGTTAACTCAAATAAATGGTCTGAGCATAATTACAGAGAAGATGCTCACAAAAACATCTTTCATTATCTCCAAAAATAGCTCCAGCGTGGTCAGGATTGACAAACATCCACATACGAATCAGAAGCATGTATAAAATTGCGTGGGGATCATAGAGATTAACCATGGCAAATATGATAACGCACCCATGCAACCGTGGGTAATCATATCCAGAGAAATGATGTTAACCACCTTTCCAGTGATGCATCTGGTCGCAGACGAACGGTAACTGTGTAGTGATTTTGTAAAATTTTGACATTTTCAATTTCTTAACAGCGGGAAAGGGTAACCTCTGACGGATGCCAGGAAGCCTCGCTAGAAGCTCTTGGTAAATCAAGCAAGCCCTAGCGAAAAGGCACCTCACAAAAATTGAATGCACTTTTGCAGCAACAGCTTCGGCTTCAGATGCGTAGTAAGGAAAAGCGAAAGAGTTGCATGGAGTAAAAAACTGAAGCACGAAGCTAAGAAGATTCCGATTACAGACAGGACTGCGAGGACAAAAATGGTCGATACGACTTTACATCACTAATTATAACGCCAGAAGTTAAAAAAAACCATTGGAGCCTCACGCTTTCTAGGAATCTTGGACTAGGCAAAACCTCCGACGTTAGGCAGGATTTTGCCCATCCCCGCAATTGGAAGTTGGAATTTCGTCGACCATTCAGCCGATGAGATGAAAATGCAAAAAAAAAAAGAAAAAAAAAACAGCGAACATTGATTACGGACAAGAATAGGGATGTGGTTGGACTCGTCCGTACGAAGGTGCAAAAACTAGCGAGGTATGTAGTGTGAGGATATTCCCAGCGGCTTTAGTTTCACATAGCATATGACCACGGCTCTTCAATTGGCTTCTTACTAAAACAAATAAAGAGAACTTCAAAGTAGATCCATGTGAGCAGAAACATAATTTCTTACAATATTGTTCTGACATAAATATTTATCAGATTGGTCCGAAAGTCTCGCATCAACATTCATTTTTCGATCAAGGATTTGTTGTCCTAGGATTCAAATTCTTCGGTACGAGAATGTGGTAGAACGTTCTACTACTTGTCAGCTATGAAAATTGACAGATGAGGTTCCACCCAAAAAAAAAAAAAACAATAATGTTATGATTGTTTGAAAAAAATTGTAAAATTTGGCACAAGACTCTCGGACCACTCTATTGACTAGGGAAATTATGGGTTCTTCTAATCATTCTTAGATCATTTGCTCCGGATGTTACTGAAAGTTGGTTTGAATGGAGAAGTGAGGAGGAAAATAATGAAAATGGATGAGGACAATGTTTTTGAGCTATATTGAAAGCCACAGATCGCTGGAAAGTGCAAGGGAATGGACCGCAGGTCCCACTTACCGGGATCGACATCACGGCTATGTAGTTCACCGCCATCACAGTATCAATCACAGCCAATATGCCGAAGTAGAAAACCGATGACTTCCTGCAATGGCGACATGCTCAGCTGAAGCAGAGAACTCGAGAATATCGAAATTCCTACCTTATTGATTGATTTGTCAAAAATACCAGAGTGAAGAATGTATTGAAGATGATTGAGAGGATAGCGATGAACGTGGCAAAAACGCCGATGAGGTAGATCTTCACCTCAAGATGATCGGTTCCCTAGAAAGGGATCATTTATAAGGATCTTGGTCCGTAGGTGCAGTAGACTTACGATGTAGGTGCAGTCCGTGAAGTTTGCTCCGTAGTCCTCATATTCGACTGTCTCTAGTGCCTGTTCCATAAATTCACGGACTAGAGGATATCTGGAATCTCCATGCAAAATAACGGAATGATTTATTAATTACGAATGCAGTAAGTTCCTGGAGCGAATACGAGCAAATGTGGGAAAACACTCGCAAATTCGGAGAATAAACCATCCACAGACAGGAATCACAAACTTCAAGAGCTGGGAGAGGATTAGAGAGTGTAAAAGCCAACAAGGTTGCCGATGCACACATCTTATGCTATTGGGGTAATTTCTATGCTCGATCTCCAAACAAATTACCCAGAGCAAGGAATGCGAGGGTGAAAATGAAGGGAGCAATTAGACTGTGCTCGAATGAGAACGCAAAAGAAATCGCAGGACTTCTCCCAGGGCTAATTTAGCTCAGAAAAAGTGCAAGTGCAAGTGAAACAATCAAGGAGCAGGACTGTTCCATGTGGTTCATGGATTAGTGTATTTCAGAGACGTTGCAGGAAATGAGTGTATAAAAACCACCAGTGTTCTGGACCTGCTCGCACGCGAGGCCCCATAGGATCGACCGAGAATGAACAGAGGCGGGAGGAGGCTGAGAGGGTGATAACAGGTCTTCAACATATTTCCAGAATTGCTCTATCACATTGATGGAGATTTCGGATGGATATATTTTCCGTTTTTCTCTTCTATCATGGATTTTTAGACACATTTTTTCATGAATTCACCCATTGACGACCGTGTGACTTATCGTGAACGGCGCTTTTTATTGCATGGTTCAGATTGAGAGACCACACAACCTTAATGATCTCAAGAGATGGTGGTGTGATAATATTTTTAAGTTTGATAAGGTTATTTTGATTATAGAGAGCCATACTAGAATTTTCATGAAGACTTCGGAGCGGAAAAAGGAGCCAGTAGTTGCCAAAAAAGGAAAGCGCGGAGAAAGGCGTGGTTGTCAATGGGTTAAATCTGTATATAAACCTTACGACAACTTTCTTCAAAAGTCTGGCTGACGCGCTTGGGCGCCAAATTCAAACGCCGAGAAGGCGTCTGTAGATGAGCCAACGAAGAAAAGGAACTTTGAAGCATCGAACGTCATCCAAATTCCGCACAGGACACTCCTCCCCGGGAAACATCGATTCGGATATCGATTTATCGACAGATTTTATCGATTTTCTCAGTTTCACCCCAAACCAGATCGAAATGTGCTAGCTAGGGCAATCTACCACGCTGATCACGAGCCTGATGAGCATTTCACGCAACAATTACCGATTTATTGATTTTATTGATTTCTTACGAGTTTTGCTCGAGGCGTGGCTGAAGCATGCTCGCATGGATTATCCACGACGCTAATCGCAAATCTGATGACCATTTTTTCCGTGTGTTTCGTTTCGGCATGGTGAAAGGCGCTCATAAGGGTTAATGTTCTTTAGTCACACCAATTACGTGAGCCTATGGGTACTTTGTTCAATTGGCGTGCACCTCAATAATTCTCATGTAGACAATGAGAGCATCAAAATCACACCTCAGTGATTTCACAAGCCTATGTTGACACTCAACAGCCAGTTTAAAATAATTCACCTAATAATATTCCTTCAAAAATTCTGAAATTCTGCCAACCAGACGACGAGGTGACGGGACCCAAGTTGTTCTCACCAAGCCACTCGCCTCCTCAGTCGTTCTCTGTCATCGAAAGAATATGAGGATGCACAGGCAATCAGAGCGTCTAGCCGCTCAGGATGCGACGCGTGCGCGCGATTCCAGGCCACTGGAGCCTCCTAGGTAATGGAGGCACTTATGTATGACGAGGAGAGAGAGCAAATCAAATGTGCTTTCACCTATGTACATGAATCCAAAAGACGTGTTAAGAAAAAAGTGCTATGAAAAAAAGTGTTATAGGCATACTGCTGACTGCGACGAGGAAGAGCTGTACCCGGAATTAGCATCCTTTGGACAGAAAGATTAACGGAATAAGCAATGACGTAAGAGGTTCGTTGATGCACCGGGAAGAGAAGTTCAAGGTTTAAGCCAGACTGGAGACCGTCTGCGAAGTAGCTGAGAGCAACACAGGTTTAAGCCAATTTAGGGACCTCCCCCATCGCAGCACCTGAAGGCGACACTAAGTCGAAAACACTAGGGCACAATCGCAAGACAAACGAAAGAATTTTGAATTAGACGTTGTCGAGCTGTTTAAGCGAGACAAACGGCACAAAACATGTTCTGGTGGGAGAATGAGCGTTGGGAGCGTTGAAATTGCTCAATTATCTGTTTCAAAACTCAGAGGAAATTTAATGAATGTTGCTACGCGGCTCCTTCTGGGCAGTGGGGATTATAGGGGAGGCATCTGCCAGTTGAAATAGCATGCTCTTTGCAAGAGGCAACAAGGACGTGGAGGTTATAGTTAACGCTGAATAGCGCTATTGTATTCAAACTGAACTGTTCGATCTTAAATTAGTCTATAATCGATAGTCATGTTCGAGAAACGGAAAACAATACACTATTGAGGAAAAGATACGTGAGCACATGGGACATTGAGGATTTTTCCCTAGTTATTCGAGTGTTCGGAACCATCATTTAATAGACTGAAGTAGACCTATGTGTGTACTGTGGTGAGTGATAAGAACAAGAAAAAAAGAACAAGGAAAAAGAAGACAAACAGAGAAATCCGAATGTACTCTTCTTGGATCTGCATTAATAGAAAGCGACTATCAAAAATAACGTCAAGTTTGTTATCTAATTCGGAGCGAGGGACGGTCATGATAACTAAATCCTTGAAAAAACACCTCGTCCGGATAAGACTTTCTTGTTTGAATTCTTTTGTCTCTGGTGGATTTCATGAGTAGAGGACGTGGAAGATAACCTGTGATGACTCACACCCGAAGAGTTGGCTATTTCTGTTCCCGTCTGCTCATTATGCAAGCGAGAAATTGCTTACGAATAGCGCAGAGGGCAATGACAACTGAAGTGTCAGTAGAGAGGATCCAGGAACAGCTGAGGAAGTCCGCGAGCGGTTCGGTGAGCTCCAGGTCCGCGACCCTCGGCAACCACAGAATAGGCAGGTCGCCTGGGGCAGATGCCGCCTGCTGTTGGATCGGTGTTGTTTTTGAGGTGAGGGGCGGAGCTAAGCGGCTGGGACGCGAGAGTAAATGTTTTGTAGGTGTGTGAAAATACTTAATGATCCCTTAACAAAGGCAGCTCTTGACACTGCGGAAGTCGATTCCAAAACGGGGTTGGCGAGTCGTAGCCGCGCGCTTTCACGCGGCTTTAAGGGGTGCGGACTTCGCGGCTTTTGTGCCGAAGGCTAATAGCTGGCGAGTACAGCTTCACTAATGTGAGTACTTGTCGAGGACATCCGACGATTTAGCCTCGACTTGCAAATAGTTCATGCCTTTCCGGCAGTGTCAACAGAAGGCAGTTGAAGGAGAGATTCTACGGAGAAGTCTTTCAAGCACGGCTGTATTTATGCCATTTCGTGGAAACGCAAGGAAACCTTTTCATTTTTAAAGAACGCTGGAGGCGTGGTCCATTTCTCCATCATGGGGCTGTGCTTCACCTTATCAGTTCACTAGGACCTACTAAAGGATGTGCCAATAGTTCCTGTACCTAGCTTTCGTTACCAATTTGCTATCCTGATCATAGGAAAAATTTATAACTTTCAGGATGGCAAAATTGTTCCGTCGAGTGGAGAATGTGGGCCTTACCAGGGAAATTGTAGGTTTTTTCCTGGATGCAGCAGACTACATAGACCTTCCATTATGCCCCATGAAAGTTGTGTCCTTCCCTCAAAACTTTTGGGGGGAAAATCTGAGCCAAACCAGACCGGAATAAGGTGCGCTCATGAGTCGACGCCGTATCCTGTATCTCCACTTTCTATGCCTCTGAAAAAGGGAATCCTTGGGATAAGAAATCCTATTCATATTCAGAATTAAAGCACAATAACGTATATGCTATGCTATCTATTTATGCTTGTCCAAGGACAGTTGGCCCTACCTACGACGTACAAAATATTTGAATTTGAAGAAGGTTTACATTAATGTTCTAACTTAATTCACCATCTAGTGACCGAACCATTGGCGGGCATTAGATTGTTGCCGCAGAATGGCCTTGTTCTTGCTCTGAAGTATTCCTGCGTGACCAGAAGTGATTTTGTCGAAGACTAGAGACTAGCAGGTTGCAAAGACAGGCAGCTTGTTCGTGACGATGTAATATTGTACGTAGAGTGTTTTTTGAAGGGCATTTCACCGAGCAGCGGACTTCTTCCTGGTGGATAGGATTCTTTTGTGGAAAGGGAAGTATTTTAAGTCTAACTATATACGAAAATCTTAAATAGGAGTATTCCTGTACTTCAACTCGCCCCAATAAATTTCAGCAATCTCCCATCAAATGAGAGTTGGAATTTACAGCCACATATGTAGACGAAATAAGTTTGTGGAGAGGGATTGAAGAGTTTTGGAATCAAGAATGAGTGGAAATGCAAGACAGCCCAATGTTAGGCTCTTCTGCTCACAACGTTCGAAGATTTGCGCGCTTGGAGGCTACTCTAACTCTAATCAACTGTATTCGACTTCGCCTATCAAAACTTTTCTCTAGCGCTAGTACAGGTTTCTCAAGGTAATTAGCCAGAACCTTCAAAGTGTGGAAGGTGCTTATGGTCCGTTTCCACAAGAGAGATTGTCGGAGAGACATTAGAAAACTAGATAAGATGAAAGTGTACGGTATCGCGGAGGCGAGAAAGTAAGACAGACAGTAAGCACAAGCACTCATCTGAGGTCTATGGCACGCTAAACAGCAACAGTGTCCCTGATCAAAACAAATGTTGCTCAAGAATCGTTCATCGAGTAAGCGTTGAAAACAAAAGAAAACACTCTAGTTAATAAACAAGGAAATCTTGAATTAGTCAATGAAAACAAGTTACAAATTATGCTATTATACTTATAATTGAGAACGCAGCCATTCTAGTTCCTATCGTATATCGTATGTTAATATTTTCGTATATCATATCTCATCCCCAAATTCGCATTGAGTAGAGTACTGGAGGCGGAGCAGTTGTATGAAAATTATTGAAACTGAATGGTCATGACAACAGCATTGCCGTGAATTATGGAACTGGATTTCTTAATTGCGATTGCACACTTTCTGTAGTGAAATCATGCAATGTAGAAGTTTCCATTCATATGCCATAAGCTGTAGTTATAGTGTGTCGGAGTCCGATCCGGATAACAAAAGATACGTATTGATCCTCGTCGGATAAGGATCGATACGTATCTTTTTTATACGACCGGATCGGACTCCGATGCACTATAAATGCAGCTATAGGGCTCGAGGTCGATATTGAAACGGTCTGTGGAGAAAATGGCATGTAGCTCAATGCTCTCCTGAGGGAGAACCATTTTTAGCTAGAGCATTCGCCTGTGATAGACCGGTTAATAAAGGAATAAGGGATATTTGTATGGGCAAATTTATTTATTTAATATTCATTCATTCGAAAGATCTTAAAATGTATCGAAACGCAGACGAGTAAGATTAACCGCTGAGAGAAAAATAAGGATGAAATAACTGAGAAAAAATGTATACAACAAACAATAACTATTTGGGCATAATTTCCAAAGAGGAATGTTTTACGTTGGTCCGAAAGTCTTGCACCAATATTCATTTCTCGATCCAGAACTTTTTGGTCTTGGATTGGAACTCTTTGACAATAGAGTGTTATAGATTAATAATGTTATAGAATGTTTCACTATGTACCAATAAGAAAATTCATCCAGCAAGAATAATGTTATGATTATTTGGGAAAAAAGTAGAGCTTGATGCAAAACTTTCGAGACAACCAGTAGTTATGAAGCTTTTTTTCAAAACTCAAAACTAACATGTGAACAGTTCTTGCTGCTCGGATCCTATTTCTTTTTACTATTTCTGCAGAAAAAGCATAACACTGGCTCACCAATTAGTTCGCATCGATGAAGCCTTGATATTATTGTTTTCATTAGTTCTCCCACAGCAGTTTTTGGATTAAATAAAGAATCGAAAATCGCTGTGGATCCGACGTCGACCACATCTTCTGTGGTGGTGTCGTCTCCCCGAATGGGACCTCGGCTGCTCATTGCATCTCAGCCAGTTCAGTAATTGCGTTAGCTGCGGCACCTGAGACAAATCTCCAGATCGTAGACAATCCGAAAAACAAACGTAGTGATCGCTGGCGTAGTGTTTCTGGATCAGAACGACTCCTGGTGGATTTGCTTAGGTAATAGGAAGGTTGTGACGTTGATTGACGATTAAGACAAGATCCGCGGAGCTACTTATAACTCCAGAAATAGATTTGCATCTAACTTGTAGGGTAATCAACAAAGCAGAGTAAATGCTTAGTTGGGCAGAAGATCGAACCATCGATTGTCTGGGCAGGAGTGCCGCTTCCTGCCACTGCGCTAGACATGCCTTTTTGATTCTACGTGTTAAAGGACATAAATATGTTCTTAGTATGCACAGTTGTATATGGTTTCCAGGAGCTGTCAACTCTCAGCGATTTCTTGCGAAAAATCGCACACAACACATCAACATATCCAATTTCTGTGAGATCGAATTACTGCTTAACACTGTTTACAAACAACCACTAGATTCAGCAGCCGGAAATGAGTTAGACATCAATGCGTAACTATTTGAGCAAGAAAAGAAATTAAAATTGTTTGAAGCGGGAGGCAATATGTGTATGGGTATATAAACAAAATTGATACTTTTCTATAAAGGAATGTAACAAGGGGAGCTACGTAACAATTGTTAAGTTGTCCCAGAAATAATGCTCATAATCAATTAATGAAGTTTATGAGATTTATGAGCTCACAACGCTTGGAGCTTGATACACAACTTTTGGACCATGTTGAAGAGCAAGACCTGCGCTATCCGGTTTCTGGTGGAACCTTGTCACTATCGTGTTTATGCGGTTTTGCAGTCGACGTTGTGCGATGAGATGAAACATTTGGTGCTTCACCATTTTTAGAACTCTTTTGTCAAGTTATGTATGTATATAGAAATAGTGAAGAAATAGGCAGTGCATTTTTTAGAACACTATTCATGTGATTGTGCACATAGAGACGGATAGCAAAGGAAAATACATACGTGAAAGTACCTAAAAAAAGCTAGAAGAGGGGTAGTGTACTTTGTATCTCCTAACACGCGGACATAACAATAATATTGTATTAAATTGGCCAGTTGTGGGTGCGAGCGGTTGGTAGCCAAAATTTTGGTTAACTTGCTCAAGTTTGAGGCCATTTGCTTTTTTTTTGATCTTGATGAACGTGGTACTGAACACTTTTGCTCACGCAACTAGCATTGCCTTCATGAAATGTAGAGTAAATGTAGAGTATATGTAGAGGTCTTCAATTTTTAATTTTTCTGAAGAGAAAATTTGGAAGCCGACAGGCTATATTTGTAAAGTTTTCTTTCGTATGCTGTTTCACACGAAATAAGGGTAATCTTTGATAGGATTGCGGCAAACCGCCCGTAACGCAACAAAGAATATTTTCTCTGCAACCTGATGAGGTCCACGCAACAACGAACTACCAAAATTTGGCCTCGAAGTTAGCTTAACCGAAATTAAGGGTACCATTCAATTCATCAATCACTTTCATTCAGAATGGCAAAACTTGCAAGTGCCACTGTGTAGCCGAAGCTTGATAGAATTCGATATATCATTCATCTAAAAGAAAAAATTTAGAGAACCGGTGAAGAACGATGAGAAAACATAAGTCAATAGCCATTGCGACTCGCGGGGCGGTGAGTTCCCACATACCAGTTAACGGACCCAATAAAAGCACCTCGTGAGATTAACATGGGATGTGAATTTCGGAGGATCGGGAATCGATTGCTCAGGACAACGGCTACCAGGTTCGTTTATTCAGGACTAAGGAAATAATAAGCGCCTCGTCATGGAATACCATCACCAATTCAGGGTATATGGTCGGCTGAAAAGTTTAAGTTTTACTTTTTTCCAACCAGGACCTTCATCTCCACTGTTATTCGGTAATCATGAAAAATTTCTCCCATTACCTACGGATGCTTAATCCAAAATAACTTCTGTAGTCGAGTCTAGGAATCACGTAGCCTTTTCCTTTTCCTATTCTATGAACTTTCTTTTTTGCTTTCATGGTGCGTCACGATTGCAAAGTCGCTCAATGGAATGAAAAGGAAATCCAGTGGGAAAATCTGAGCTTGCAGAATCTTATAAATGCGCGTTTCCTCCTTGAATTCAAACTTTTCGAACTATACAAAAGCAGATGCTTCGTCCAAAATTTTGTCTATTCTATTCTTCTTAGATAGGAAAGGGTTGGGTCCAAATGACAGTGGAAAATCGTGAAGTTGGAGAGAATATGTGCGAAGACCCTGAAATGGTTAGTGCGCGTAAAAGTACAAATTTGCTCGATCCACAGCAGTGTTGCCTGTCATTGGCACATGTAGCTTAAAGTAATGCAAGATGTGCGCTCGACTCTCATCTCATCTGAATTTAGTCTTTTTTCACCTCACATTCTGACCCCTGTGGGATTCATTAGATTCAAATTAGCGTAATCAAAACAAATCTCAGATTTGCAAAGAAGTTGATCTACGGGGAGCTCGGCCATCAGGTAGAGATACTCACTAAGAGCTGACGTGACTCTCTGACGTTCCTGTGGAAACATTTATCCACCAACCGTTTCGAAATGGATGAGTTTTCCTTTTGAAAAAGGCACATTTCGTTTGAGCGGCTTGTAGTCAGCAATAACAAGTAATCTCAAAGATAAATCACATTTTGCAGGGAAACCTCCGCCACTGTGGGTGAGTGGAACGTTTTCATGTATGTTCGTGAATCCCGACACTCATGCGGAGGTGGGTGAGCTTTTCAAGCCTCAATAGGGCTAAAATCCAGAAACAAACCCCGAAAAACGCAAGTGGACTATTTACACCGAACGAAGATTCCGCTAGTGATTGCCGATTAAAGCGAAAGCCAGTGGGAGGCATTGGCGACGGGATGGATGGATATGAGATGAATGGGCCGAGCAGCCATCGGGAGTCGACGCCAACGACTCCCGAAAAGTCCGTCTGGTCCCGACGGGTGTCGTCGGCCATTAGTTCCCATCATTCATAGTGGGACGTTGATTATTGACTAACACCACCACTACGCACACACTTAGTACTACAGCGTCTAGGGAGAGTCCCACGAAATTCCGACTGAACTCGATACGAACTTTCTCGAAGAACGGAGCAAAATAGCAAAATTAGTGCGGGAGGACAAAGATGTCCTTCGGCTGGCGAATGACGAGCTCGGAGTTTGTTCATGATGGGAGCGTCGCAACTCAATGCGGAACATGATGAGTAGTCATCCATTCCCCGACGGGGTGATACACAAGGGGGTGCTGGATGTCTTGAGGTTTTTGAACGCATCCTCACTCTTCACCAACCTGCAAATGCTGCTCTTCAGGGCTGGGATTCAGAAACGCTTACCATGCAAACCAATGAGGGCAAGAGTGATTGGTCATCTCATAGACCACGTAACGTTGAGAGACGCAGGAGGCAAAAGTTGGTTTGCTAACCTGGTTTCGCTTGGTTTTGCTTTCATGAATTCTAGCTCAGGGCGAGAAAGGAGGTGGAACGGGTTTGGAGGGGGGAGGGCACTTGCTACAGATCACACGGGTGGTTTTGATAGGTCGCACACGTTTTAACCTGCAAGAGCAGGGATTTGTGGTGGAGTAGGCTAAGTCAGGAAACGCAGAGTGCTTTGACAAGTGAAACAAGTTTTAACTTGCTATTCGCATGCACTGATTTTTGTCTAGGAAGAAAGGAAGCGACGCAGAAAATGACTGTAGTGAATTGTTTGGTTTTTCTCTCTTTTCCGATTATAGCTTGTTTCTAAATCTACTACCTCTGTGAACTAGCTTAGACACAAAAACCTGCCTAACTACCCACCACGACCACTTTTTTTAGGGTCCCCCCCACCCCGCCAACTCCCCTAACTCATTTTTCCCTTTTCATCCGGTATTAACCTACGTAACTTATCCACTTTCTAGGCTTAAAGATGGTATGATTGTCACTAGAGGGTATAATCAAGCAAAACAGTGCAAGAGTGAAGAGCTTACAGGGAACATCAATGGTGGGCTAGGATTCATGAACGTATAACCAAACGAACCCAGGTTGACAAACCAACTTTTGCATCCTGCGTCTCGTGCGTCTCCTTATATCACTTTTTCTATGGGATAAGCAATCAGGCTAACCATCATTGGTTTTCGAGGTCACCCCTTTCATGAATCCTAGCTGTGATTGCATCCCTCGCATCTGGCAGCGCCACATTACTCGTTAGCTCATGTTGATCTACATGAACCGCTGTAGAATCATCGTCTGGGTTAACACGTATCAACGTTAACAAGTGAGTGGTGTTTGTACCGATGCGACGGGTGGAACCAGGACTGACGCTTCTTGTATACTCGCGCTCGTCTTGATTGGGAGGCGGTAAAGACGTACGTCGCCACGCGACCGCGCCGCACGAGTACCCTCCCTAAGTCCAGATTGCTTCTTCCATTTCGGCGCATTTAATGACATCAGTGACCACCTCCTTACCGTTCGGCGGCTCCGTTAGTATTCATTTGTCTTATCCGTGTCCAGAAAACTTGTCTCCCCAGCGTTGCTCGTAAATTTGAGCGTTGCAACCGCGACGCGAACATGAATCGACCAATCACAGCGCAGCAGCGTAACTCTTGTCACGCAGCCGTCCTGATTCAGTGCTGGTTAGTTTTAACCTTCATTTCTCATCCAAACTTGTTAAAACTATGGTAGAACGTGTTAGGACGTGGGAAAGCCAGAAAGCCAGCGCACCAAGCACGCTTTGCAGGAGTGCTGCCCTACGGTCGCGGGGCGGCGTCGGCGAAGGAACTAGCACTGGATCGGGACGACCGTGACTATACACCTACATCTAATAAAAACATATCTCAAAAAAAATTAACCAGCATGGATCAGTACTGACATTCATGCAAAAAGAATAAAACCTCTTCAAGCGAATTGTCGTAAATATAGCAATCATTTCAACTGGTGAAAGATGAACTTTGAGCAGTAAGGCTGTGGAAGCACCTCAGTTGGAAATGAACACTGGTTGGTATAGCCAGACGAGTAATTCTGACCTATCTTGAAGTGAAATACTGAATTACCTAACGCAACATAGCAGAATCCAGCCATACTGATCACAGCTTTTCCATCCCAATGGGGTATATTATGTGCACGTTCCCATGCCTCCAACATCTGTTGTTAACATGCTCTGGGCAATTATCTAGTTCAAAAGCCAAAGCAACGTAGATTCAACAATTTTAGATTCAATATAAACAATGTCAGTAACTTGAAACGAAGGAGAAACCGATTAGTGGTCGTCATTCGAATGATGTCACTGACAACTGGTTGAATCTTTTGTCTCGTACTTTAGTAGATGGAAAGGTGACAATTTTTTCACTTTCTTTTAGAACAGGTTACATTGAATTCCTGAAGGGGCCATGCATAGAATGACACAGTTTATGAGGTTTCGAAATTCATTTTGATGAGGGAAGGGATCACACCAATACATCCGGATAGCCTAGAGAGTACGTCTGCGACTTTATCTGCAATTACGGCTGTGGCTTGGAGTCGGCAGTCTGATCAGCCGATTTAGTTTAATTTCCCTGCATGTTCTAGTACGTATACTATGTGATTCCTTCTGTCTAGGTACTTTCTTTCTGTAACTGAGGAAAATCTCCATCAATCCTGCGGCTTCCGCCATCGATGGTGATGCTCAACAGACCGAGAACGAGCCGCAGCCGTAATTGCAGACTAGGTTGCAGATGAACTTTCGAACCTACCCATCTGTACACTATACTTAGTAAATATTACTTACAACCGAATGAGGCGGTAGATATATTCGGATTATAAAATTTAATCTCGGATTTCCTGGAAGAAGAAAGAAGTGTAACATTCGAAATATTATAAGACAAGGTTAAGGCCTTCTGTTTTTCCGACGTTTGAATTCCTTGGATCAGCTGCTGAGTTCATAAATTATTTGGGTTATTCGATTTTTATTCGGTGCCAAGTGTGCTCGTCACTGCTCTCATGCAGATTTCATACATAATTAGGACATAATGTGCTTGTTAGGATAAGTCGCTGGAGAGCTAGTATTCATTAATGTAGCATGAACAATCCTCTCAATGCCTCTCGCTACACGATAGCATGCAGCTGAGATAGGTGATTGAGGCAGAATAGAGAAAAAATGCATTACTGGTCGAGAATCCTTTGAAGAAAACATTCTTATCTGCTCTACATGAGAGAAGCATTGACCTTCCCCGAAACAATACTGACTATACTACGAGCAAGATAAAATCCGAATCAATGTGATCATTCAGGAATCTTACAAAGACTACATTCTTCTTTGCTGCACTGCTGTCTCTTCTTCGAAAGTCTGAGTATCCTTATCTAGGTCGAATCTTCAAAAAATGAGTACGTCTAGTCTCAAGCGTTGAGGAAAACAGTCTAAAGTACTGGGAGGAAATCCAATTTCTTAAAGCACCAAAAAAAAACAAGATTCCACTTTCTGTATCATTGAGCAGTAAGGCTTCGGTTTAGGTTTAATTACCCTAGTTTGAGAAGTTCATTGACGGGCCGCAGCAACTCCAAGGAGAGGAGCCACCCATAGGAAGCTGTAATCCGGCGACAGAACAGGTTGGTTGTCTTTTTGGTCATTTTATATCTTTAAGACCACCATTCACTACTGATGAGTTCCGGTGGTGGTCTTATTCTTTTTCTATTTCTCCGTCTAGTGGAAGGAACGAAATGGAGTTTAGGTATCTAAGGTTTTAGTTTTTGTTTATTCAGTTGGGACAGAGGCCTCACCAAAGGCCACTGTCGCTACGAACTGTCGCGGCCTGCAACAAAGTAGAAATGTCGCACGCCGGAAGCGAGCCAGCTCAGGACGAAGCCGGTGCCGGGGAAGAAAAACAAAGCTGCTTTGTGAGAACGAGGCTTTTGGAGAGAAAGTGCTGTCTTACTAGGCAAAGCTCTTCTGGGAGGCCGCATTCAACATGTGTTCACGACGAAACGGACAAACTCGAAAGAAAGAGCTGTCGTTCTTGCCATTGTGAAGTTGAAAGGGTGGAAGTTCTGGAAATTTTTGCTGACAATGCTCATAAAAACGTATGGTGCAAGATCTATACTCGGAATGCACACGGTCAGCAGAAGTAACTGAACTAAATGGAACAGGCGCTACAACTTACTGCGACCTAACTGCTACACAGATTCCATTGTTCTGGACTGGGATTCACGAAAAAATGACCAAGCAAGCCAACAATGGTGAGCGTGATTGGTTGATGTATAGACGACGCAATGCTAAGAGGCGCTGAAGTTGGTTCGCTGACCTGGGTCTAGATGCATAATTCAGATTACACAGAGTAACAGTGGCTACGCGTGTGTTAACACTCGATGGAATTTCGGAGTGTCATCACGGTAATCTCAATGATGCCTGTGCCAACTGGTTTCGCTTGGTTTTGTTTTCATGAATCCAACCCCTGGGAGTACTGCTGACACTGCTACAGTACAGTACAGATACCGTATGCTGTGAGGTACAGCGTAAATTCTTCTGCGCTAAGGTCGAAGAAACAAGGCATAAACATATCTCTAGTTGTTGTTAGACTCTTGATTCGATGGGTCTTGCTGCGAAATGGATGAAACTTCGAATAACTCGGTCTCTCAACCTTTCGGATAGTCGATATCTCGTATAATTTGACTTTTAAGCTTTTTCTAATAATCGAAAATAGCCTGGATGCGACCAGCATGCGACCAGCACAGACCAAGAGTCAGTTATCCCACAGCAGCATGCTACCTGCATTACTTTACGGATGTGAAACCTGGAACTTAACAAAAGCAGAGGAACGAAGCCTGCAGGTGACGCACAGGGCAATGGAAAGGCAAATGCTGGGAATAAGCAGGTTGGAACATAGGAAGAATGAAGAAATAAGAGAAATAAGCCAGCTCCACGAAATTGTTAATTTGCTTTACAAGAGGAAAAAATCGTGGCAGGGCACGTCGCCAGAATGAAAGACAATCGCTGGACAGTGCTACTTTTGCATTGGTACCTACGAACAAAACGTCCAACTGGGAGACCACCCCTGCGATGGATAGACCCATTATGGAGGCAAATTGGAAGAACGTGGACGCGACTTGCGCAAGATAGAGAAAAACGGCAATGGCTTGGTTGCGAACTGCGCCCGCAATGGACGAGAAACAGTTCGACGTAAGCAACGTAAACCTTGATGCATAATTGAGACTACCCAAGGTAAACGTGTTGGTGCTCTTATGGCAAATTTGTTTGCTGCTAACGCGTTTACCCTGGGTAACCCCAATGATGCATGCGGCCTGATGAGTCAAATATCAATGCCTTCGAAACCAAGCTTCATTCGACCCGGTTGAGTCAATGTCTACTTATGATGGAACCACAGGAACATAGTTTTCCCAAGGAAATGCATCCAGGAAATGCCTCCAAAGTACATAAATATAGACAGTTCTGTACTTTGTAGTTCTAAAACTACTTATGTTTACTGTGCGAACTAAGCTTGGAGGTCTCGGAAACCTCAAAGAATGCGAGTTTTAAACAATTTTACGAAAATTTCTTTGTTCTCTGGTTGTCAAGAATCAGTGACGTTTCGGCTCTTCATAGCTCATAGCTCAGCATAGAAACAACTCCCCCTCCGCCTCTAATGAACCCATTGCTGTTTGGAGGGTTCTTCGGTTTCCAGCCACGTTTTGCGGGCACAATTTGACCTCATTGAATAACACACGCACGCGCTGACTCGTTAACTGAAAACAGCGACCAGGAAGCTATATTAAGAAGATACCGCATGTATCCTTCTGATATAACTTACAATTAGATTAGAAATCCGAGAATGTAGGGCAGTTCATACTAGTCAGACGCACGCACCCATTTGCGAAAGATTTTCTATGAAGACAGGTAAACGCGGCATGAGTATATCAAGCGAAAAAGCGCGCGGCCATTGCGAGATCCTGAACGCGTGCGACTGAGCTGCGTCTGCGATGCGACTAGCCCCTATAGTCCATCATATGGACGCACGCGCATCAGTCGCACTCATTTAGTATTAATTGCCGTTATGATATCATAACTACATTTCGACCTCCTGCTCTGCAAAACACCCTACTGCTAGGCTTAGCATTGAGCTTTTAGTTTTTCCAACTTTGAAAAAATGACTATTTGATTACAAAGTAAATTGACTTTGAGGAAAAAATCGTCGATGAGAAGATACTGTAGCACCTCGAGACAGCTTTCCCGCTACAGAGGAAGTCCTGCGCAGGAAAGCCGTAATTGAGTGGATTTCTCTTTGGAAGGAGAAAAAGCTTAGACGTCCATGCTGCACTGGAGAATTATGCTTAATTAAAATTAGGACTTAGGTGGAACGAGCAGTCAGAGAATGGAAAAAAATTTTCGAGCGGTAATGGAGCCCCATCAATGCTTTCTTTGATAGCCCAGTCTGACCAGTGCGGCTAAATTTGACCTATTTGGCTTCCGAGAGTTGAGTCACCAGAGAATATTCTTTAACATTGTTTATCTTCAGTGGGATTTTTCATTTTTTCAACGTGACAAAAAAGCCTAGAGCTCACTGAGGTTTGGATGGTTCTAATAGAAGAGACGTCTTTAGGTCTTTTTTCTTGGTAATCATAAGAGGACAGATTTATCTACTCTGCACAGACCAGAGTTTAGCATTGGGAATGATGTTAGAGAATTTAAAAAAAGCGAGTAAAATGAGCAAAATACCATATATGACGCTGCCAACTAAAATGTCTTAGTAAAAATGCGAAAAGTAGTTTCGGAACGAAAATTCAGCCGTATAGGTTCACATCTTTACTTTTTGGAAACAAACATTGTGTACATATGACGAGTTACTTCCAGGAAATTCGAATTTCCATTGAATGTTCTTTATTCTCGGCAAGTGAACCTAAAGCTTTGTGTCCTTCAAAATATTCGTCAAAGTCACAAGTAAGCTCAGACAGCCAGTGGAGAGCTGACCGAATAAATATCGAGTTAATTTGACTATTTCGGATAACAATTCAAAGATCCATCCGAAAAATCCAACTTTCCAAAAAACACAAAGTTTTACAGCCCTGATTTTCGTTTAACGAGGAGGGGCTCTCCTTTTCCCGAGCATGTGAATTTGTCGACTTATTCGACTTCGAATATTCGAATATGGAATGCATCTAATACATTATTGGATCAAAAGACTTATACCCAGCTCTTGATAGACTAACATGCAATAACTTCCAAAAGTGCACATCTTACCAGAAAACTCGAGAAATTCTACTGTAAAGAAGAACAGAAGCTTCAAATTCATACGAAATGAGTGCGGAACGAGGTTTCGAGCGGACTTGACGCTGATTCACCGTCTGAGTGCTCTCAACGAATTCTGCTGCTGCAGCCACGCAACCAACAATGCTGCAATCAACATCCAAGAATGTTTTTCGCAGTAATAACGTCACTTGTTTACCAACAAAACACTAAAGAAATAAGAAAAAACGAGCATTCTAAATTAAGTGTTGTGGAAGGAAATGGGGTGGCTGCGAGAGACCCCAAGGGTTGAAAACTATTGAAAAACGATTTGTTTCCGTGTTTATTCGCGAAAAACACGACTGGGAGCACAGCGATCAGCAAACGCCGCCTCAAAAAAGCAACAAAGTTGTAAACAAAATTTTTGTTTTCGCTAGTGCACTACTGCTTTCAAGGTGTTAGGCGGAACTACACCTGAACTGTAGAAAAATAGTACATTAATTCGTGGAGGTTCGAGTTTTTCTTGAGACTCAACGAGGAGGTGACTGCAAGGGATGTGTGAACGACTACACGACTCGAGCGCCGAACGTGGGAAGCTAATCCAGGGGGTGTGGTTGTTTTGTAGGCATTAGCAATTATCCAGCTGTTCATTCAGAGCGTGAACAGCCCCGTTGGCAAATTAACCCAAAATCAGTAAGTGAAAAAAGCACTCTGAGGTAGCGTAGCGTGAAGAGGAGCGTCTTCCAGTCGTACTGAACCTTATCCATGCTTAAGACTGCTCTTTTCAGGACGCATAACTCATATTTCATGTTGGAAACGTGCGAAACACTTGGGAAATCGGTGAAGTTGGGAGGGGGATTCCTTTCGAGTTTTGATTATCCGGACAAAGGTTCCCGGTCAAAGTGCAATGGTGTGTACTAGTATGTACAGGGTGCGTCACTGGCGGTGACCCGTCTGCGGCCTCGAAAAGCACGCGGCGCGACCGCACCGCTCGCGCTAGAATCGTCGCCGCAGTGGCGTATCTGGGTTTTCTTGATAGTTGTTCATCACATTTGATGTTACTCAATACGAAAACTAACTAACTATCAAGAAAACCCCATAATTTGATGTCCCGGAGAGGATTCTCGCTCGAGCGGCGCGGTCATGCCGCGTTCTTTTCGAGGCCGCAGACGGGTCACCGCCATTGACCCCCACTGTATATCTTTGGACCAGAGATAAACTCGGAGAGCTACAGATGTTTCAAACTTTTCCACACCATGATGAATACTTGCCCATACTATAATTTCACCATACTATGGGTAAGTTTTGCTATTCCATCCATGTTCTCAACATATCCATTTGGGAAAGCTGGTCCTCACTTTCCAGTACCAGGGTGCTCCGCAGGCACCACTAGACTCGTTGCGCCGTGTGGTTTGCACCCATTAGCGCAACTGAACAAAGCATTCTTCGGTGGTCCCTTCCTGTAACTACTAGTACCTTTAATCACAGGAATTATCCACGCGCCGCTCAGCCGGTGCGCTTGAATTCGCGCGCCGCTCGGCCGGTAATTGGGCCGTAATTTAAATTTAGGCGCGCCGCTCAGCCGGTTTTCCAAAGTCGCCCGCCGCTCGGCCGGATTTGGGGAGCCGCCCGGCCGGTCACCTGAATTCGCCCGGCGCTCGGCCGATGAGAGTGCCTGAGTAAGTATAGAAATGCTTCCAGTTCAAATAATCATCATTTCGGTGATAAACGTGTTAAATCTAAATAACCTTTTCTGCCAATTTTGTTTAAAATTGAGAACTCGATGAAACCAATAAACTGATAATCTCGTGTAAAATTTTTGCCATATTCGTGTTGAGTTTATTGGAGGACACGAGCCGACTTGTTCCCACATGAACCTGGGTGGAAATGAAAAAAGTCAATAAAGTTAGTAAATCAACACCATCGCCTAAAATGGTTTCAAATCCATGCTCAGCACGTAGGAGATAGACAATTCCTTAAAGGCCGCACCCACTAGATTTTGTTGGTTTTGCACACTTAGCAATGGTACCAACAATTCTACGAAAGTTCCACCGTTGTAGCTATCAACGTTCGCAAGAAATGGGAGGCTAAACGTACATATTTCAACACTTCAATGAGGGTGAGTTGCAGCATAGTTGAGTTTGAGTTGAGTTTTTTTGAGTTGCAGCACCTTCATAATGAGGTTCATCGAATTGATTAACCTCAGTAGGCATGTTTCTGTCAGTCCCTGAAAAAAAACAACGAAAAATTATTAGCATTGATATAATCGATGAGGCAATCGACAGTTAGCTGCGAAAAGTGTCCCATAAATCCCGTCGGCTCAGACGGAAAATAAGATTGATAAAAATATTAATTTTAATAATAAATGATAAATAGTCTAGTCTTCCAAAAACTTATATAATATTTCAAAGATAATAAANAAGAAAACCCCATAATTTGATGTCCCGGAGAGGATTCTCGCTCGAGCGGCGCGGTCGCGCCGCGTTCTCTTCGAGGCCGCAGACGGGTCACATTGACGCCCACTGTATATGCTGCAAGTATGCCTCAAATTGTCCAAGCTCACGTCAACTGGTGCGTCGTCAAAGCGACGAGTTCAGAAGAGGCAACCAGACACACAATTTTTACTTGCTCATCTCCGAATGTAGATTATCATTGTTTGTAATCCTTTCACAATGCTACTTTCTACTGCGATAATCTTCCTAATGTAGACTCCCCTTACGTCGTCTTATTGAGCGGTGAGTTTCCTCAATTATTTTATTTTTTAAGTGAGGGAATCCGCTCTTTTGCTGATCCGTTGTGAGGAGCCCTGTGATTTCAGTCTAACATTCACACAAGTGCATGGGACGAGCAGGGAGTTAGGCTGTCATTTTTCTTCGTCCTCCTTGAGCAGTTATTTATGACGTGCCAAATGTTTATGGAATATAGTGGTGTACGCGATAACGTCCAATCTTTCTGTTTTAATAAAGGAGAGAAAAACATCAATTACGGATCGTATCTATCAAGAACAATGGCTGGATCCACTTATTTCTTCAAATAACTTTCCGTCATTTCAATTTTGAAGGATGTGGATGGTATTATAAAGGAATCTACATTTGGTGTAGGGGTTGCGTAATCTCGTGATGCTATGAGACGTCTACCTACACTGTTGCCCATACATTCGAGAAGCGAAGCTAGTAACCACTTGAACATCTTACCGATGAGATTGAAAGAGATAAGAGAGTAGCTCTGCACTAGGTAAACACTCAAATAATCCCAGTGAACCACCATTTTGAAAACGGAAAGCGTTTGGTGGGATTTCAGAATGATTTAGGCTCTACTTGGTGTCATCGACATAGAGATAGTGCAGCAAAGTGAAGCATCAAAGACCGCGGAAAAACGGATCACGGAAGAACACAGAGAGCCGGAGCTCTCTCAGCGGCTGCACAAATGTGATAGGGATCCCCTCCAGGAAACACGATAATCGCGAAAAAAGAAAACTAGATAGGCAGAGGAGCATTAAGTACCCCTCGCTGCGAATTTGCAAGCTGTTTGGCTGCATGTGTTCGAAGATAGATGCGCTGGGAAAGTTTCGACTGCATTTCCTGAGGTTTTCTCGCTGATATTCAAGGCTATGGTTTTCTCGCTGATATTCAAGGCTATCTTGCTTCCAAGTTCCGACTCCATTTTGCATATGAATTTCCACAATTTAATCGCTGATCATAAAACATGGTGAGAAAAACATAGACTGTTTTGCAGGAAAATTGCTGGTGACTGATAGAAAAGACGATTAAGTATAGACACAAATAAGGTGTTTTAGGATTAACTCCTAGATACTGATCATTTTATTCATCACTCCAGCGATCTTCGTCAATGCCGAGGATAAAGAAGGATGAGAATCCTTCCAAATCTTGGACTAATCTGCATTTCATTATGTAGGAGGGTAACGCTGCCCACTGCTTCTACTCATGAGCAACGCATCCACCAGGGTAACGACTAGACGGTGCAGTTCAGGAATGTTGTTTTTTTTTTCAATGAAAACAAGTGAATTGAGACAATGAATGTGGAGTTGCAAAGATAGAAGAGTTTTCGGTCGTGAAACATCCATGTGAGGGAGCTCACTGTAGTACAACCGATCTCTCAGTTCCACAAAGTCAAAAATTTGTATTTGTTGCTATTTTCCCATGCTGTAACACAAACGCAGTTTGAAATCGGGTTCCCTCTGTCCCCCAATTTCAACTTGTACAGCTAGTTATGCTTCATTGACGATTGAGGACGATGAGGAAATGATTTTTTCTCGACTCAACACCTTTTTCCTCAAACCCAAACATTGAGGACGTCACATGGGTTAGATAAATTATAGGGGAAGGAAATAGCAATTGAATGACATAGGGCGCCTACCCAGTGGTCGCCTCTGGGAAGAACTGCGACGATTTACGTTGACATCCAATAATTTCAACGTTTTCGTTGACGGCACCTATGGCGATGTCCTCCCTGGCCAAAGGTACGATAACATGAAAGGTGCCTCAACTAGGAATGTGGGTAACGAAAAAATAGATTTTCGTAAATCGTAAAACTGGAGTTTCCGGAAGACGCCGTAAATCGTAGATCGTAAATCGTTACACAGTCCTAGTACAACTAGTGAGACCCGGGAAATTTCAATTTGTTTCACAACAGAGTCGTTCTCAAAACACTCTGAGGTGTCTACCGCAGAAGTAGTCTACACATCTCTCGTATCTTATCCTTAGAACGATGGCAAAGTAATGAAGAACTAGCGTTTTTTAATGGAAGAATTACCACCATTTGCCCCGCGAAAAGAAAATTTTCTCTAAACCGGTCAGAGTTTTTGTGGTCAACATTATTGATGATTCTAAGTACCTGTTCCCGTGCCACCAAGCCACCCATTCCCCCAGAGCCAGAGGAATCTGAAAGGATAAAGCGCTGACTTGGTACATCATGTATCACCAGCAAGTCACTTTGTAAAGGGCACATATGCATTCAATAGCATTATGATTATCAGATAAAGGCAATGCGAGGTGCACGTGCATTCTACACAGGAAATTTCTTGCTTATTATCATCTTTGTTGGTGGGCATCTTTGTTTGGCCAAAAGCACGGTCAGAAAACCCGTCTGCGCCTCAGCGCAAAACTACAAGAAACAGCTTTTAATTATGGTGTGAGAGGCAAACATAAACAAATCACGCATATCTGCACGCTAAGTGGAAACACTATGGCGAGATTTCCCTCTTGTCGTTATTTACAATTTTGTTACATAATTTGGACCATTTTCGTAAATCGCAAAAAAATCGCAAAATGGTTGTAAATCGCAAGTCATAGATCTTGAATCAATCAGAACCACACACATCCTTTGTCGATCCACCACGATTTTCAAATGGATCCAGAGAGGGGCATTCACTTATGACAGTGAGGATGAGCTGGGCCGGGAACGCGATGATATTATTCAGCGAAAAAGGGTTTTCAAACCTGACCCGCTCTCTAGGTTAATTCTAGACGATCACACTTGCTGTAATGATCCCTATATGCAGAAAGGTGTCGCCAGGCAGACAACTGCCCCAATCGTGACTTCTCAAAACTAGCGAGAAATGTCAAAAGACGCGAATCCCCTGTCTTGATTTGAAAAATTGACTTCACCATAGGTTTTTGATGGAATATGTTGCTCTTGGTACTGTTTCGTGGAGAAATTCGGAAAATCACTAGCTGCTCCTCAACAAGCATTTTTGTAAAACTACCAAAATATCCATCAAAAATCAAATCAGATTCACTTTACGTGTTGAGCCTAAACCCTCAATCCCCCCCCCCATCTCACAACTGTCGGATCTATTGCACTTTCCTACCCCATGTTAGTGTTTGTTCGTGGATTATAGGGTGGATGCAGTTGCCTGCATGCGGTTTAGAAAGAGCTATGAGCTTTAGAAAAACAGCCCGCTCATGGAAACGACTTTGTACCGAGTCCAATGCAAGCTGCTGGAAAATGAAATCATCTCTGCGCAGCCTCCAGAAAAATTCTATGGTTATGGAGGTAGGAAACGAATAACGCGAAAACGTACGAAGAACAGCATAGAACGATTAATGCCACCCGCGACGTATGTACATCTGGACAAGGTATCTCTCGGCTACGTACGTACGTTGCAACACAATTAATGTGCTTTCGTTTGCAAGAGCCTTTGCAACAGGCTGTTGAAAACCAGATGTCGAGCTTTCAGACTAGGAACTATGTAACAATACTCCAGAATGAAAACAACATGATTTGTACTTAGTTCAAAACTTATTTCTTCTCTTTCTGCCCTTCAATTCCCTTCCAAACCTACCCACTTTTGTTGCTTTTTCGAGAGCTAATCGAAATGTAGTCGTTTGCAGAATTTCGCCTCAAACTGCATCACGAATTCGAACTCGGAAACAATGCCGCAGCCAGGAAGGGAAATATTACCAATGTATGTATGAGAAAGAAGATATCAAACAATCTCCTGGCTCAATGTTGGTCTAAGTTGTTCAGTCCTGGAGACATGTGGCTCCAAGTTATGGACTCGAATTTGATGGCGCCAACGCTGTTCTGAATGCATTGATGGAAGCCATCACCAGTTGATCCAAGATCTCGAAGGTGGCTTTAACTAACAAGGGAAGGATACTTAGTCAGTGTGGCCATTTACAGAGTGGTGTATCTTGCCCTATGCAGCTTTCGACGCTGATTTCGAATGTGATTTCAAAATCGGCCGTACTGCTTTCTCTGATGAATTATGCCCATTTTTGCTACCCACTTGTAAGCCTGAGATCAGTGTACAAAGAGGACTCCTAATGCAAAAATGAGTCTCTCTTCCTCCAGATGGGTACTCGCAGGTTCGGAATATTCCGAATTATAGTACACGCTGGTCAAACACTGGGGTCTCCCAAAATGAGATCATGGAATGGAAAAAATTCACTTCATAACCGCGTTGTTCGCCCCGCTTCTTCTGTGAAGGAGAAATGCTTTCCGCTATGTCATCAGGGGAAGGAAGCGAAAGGAACAATTCATTTCGTCCACAAAAATGGAGTAAAATCAGAATGCTCAAGTAGTGGGGGAAGTAGTGATTTCATCGAATGTTTTTGCGGCAATGTCTATTGGCTAAGTGTACTGCGTCTGGAAAGAAAATCAAGTTGAGTGCATTTTCGGAAATTGCACCTCGGTACGTGCAGATGGCCTGAGATCCACGAGAATCCTCTGCAATGAAAGTGAGAGTATTTATTGCAGACTTTATTTATCTGGGCTGCCAATACTGCTTCTCAAACTTTCTTCCACATCAGTTCACATCAAGTAGCACATTTCAATCCAAGAACTTGAAAAGTCTGATGCTTTGAGCAATCTGGAGGTTAGCCATGCCAGCAACAACTTCTACAGTATGAGAAACAGGGTGTCTCCTATGGGGCAGAAAACAAATCAGCATCAACCGGTTATCAATCCACCCTTCGTTTGTTTTTTTTTTCTAAGCAAAACGATTGATCGAAAACAATGCCATTTTGCTGCAGGGGACTTTTAACTTTTTAGAACGTAAAAAAAGTTGAAAATCTCACGAATTGATCGTATTGACTGAAACCCGGTGCCATTATGTTACTTCCTTTAAGAGAGGGCTAAATCTCGAAGATCGAGTCCTCTCATATCGAAATACTGGGCGGGTCCATTACATAGAATGCATGCTGTAAATCTGACTCTTCATCAGTTAAACAAAACATCTGGGTGATCAATTCTATCGTGAGGTATTGAAAAGGGAAGAAAGTTGCGCCGTGCTTCTGAGAGAATTATCCAACGGCGAATACTCATGCTGCAGGTCATAAGGACATCCTTTCTTTCCGAGCATGATAAAAGTTAACCTCTCAAGCGATCAGGAGTTATGCAGATTCACAAGAATTCACTGTCATCCGCGAAGGTCGGCGGCGTTATCATCTCTTACTGACTTCAGTCAATGAATAAATAAACAAATAAGTAAATAAATAAACTCATAACTAAATAAATAAATAAATAAATAAATCCCATAGGCGAAAATGGCTCCCAAGACATATGTTGAACGAGCGCCCCTACGGGACGCTAGGAAGTGGGGTGGGGCAGCCAATAAAAGTTTGTGCAAAGTATTCACACTTTTGGAGACCTCAGAAAATTAGGAAACAAGCGAAATCCATTAACTGTGCCCAAACACAGAACCCCACTTATGAAATGCGTATATTCTGCCATTCTGGCAGCCCAGCTAACGTCGAGCTTCCTACCTTGATTATAGCCCTGATCAAAAATTCATCACATATCGTCATGTGAATTACTCTCCGGTGTAATGTCCTCCCGTTCTTTATCACAGCATTTATTCACTGTATCTGGACGTCTCCCACACTGTTGAGCTGAAGCGCACTGGTACTCCTTCGACAAACCCGTGGCATGGTCTTTTATACGCTATTTAGCTGCGGCGCAACCTGCTTACCCAAGGTTTTCCCACAACTGAGCCCACTGCTGAGCGCTGATTCATTTTCTCCATCGGTGCACCCCATGGGGTTTCCGCAATAATATGACCAAGACATCTTTTTGTATCGATGGTCCCATCTGTCCCATCTCTTTGGCGTTCTTCACCCTACTACCCTCCAGCACAACCATCCTCCATTGGTTGATCTCGTATCTCAGTGTTTTTTCCCGCAATGGGCGGTGGCGCACCCTTCGCACCATGGGACCGATATCCTGGCATTTTCAACACTGATGAGACCCTGTACACCATCGGTGCACCCGCACCCTTTGTAGATCTCGAGAGCAATAAAAGGAAGTTGAGGAGTGTTCAGAAAAGGTGAGTGCATGGGCCGCACAGCACCACCGCGATCGGGCATCTGCGGGCCAAACATCACCGCCGCGATCGGGCATCTGCGGGCCGCAAAGCACCGACGCGATCGGGTGTCTGTAGGCCACACAATGTCGTAGGGAGCTGTATAGCACTGCATAGCGATAATCCTGCTCCGTACAATATGCAGCCTGAAAACTGGTAAACACTGTCTCACTCGTAGGTCGCGGAACTGCCAGCGCAGGAGGCTGGTCCCGTCGCGAAATCTTGAGAGCACTGTCCAAGTCTCTCGCTTTTATCTTTGGCGACTGTATCCATCATCATCGTGACCAACGGAACCAGCGAAGGTTGGGTCCCACCACGAGTTCCACTACATCCATGCACCTATGATGAAGCATCGGCCGACCGTCTCGTAAGTTTCGCCTCATCCTCCAACACGCTCTATCACGCTCTATGGGCTGAGCCCATGATGAACAGATGCGATCACGTGCCGGCCCCCACGTCTGCGCTCTAGAAAATTTTGTTGCACTACCAGGATTTATATAAGAGGATTTCCCATGACGTAAAGTCATACACTAACACACTAATTATAAATTAATGAATAAATTGGGTACACCCGTCCTATCCAGAAAGGATCCGAGAATTTTTATTGGAATTTCGACCTTTTTATATGTAGGTGTAGACTTTGTGTGGAGCTTTCTAAAGTTTCACCCTGTGAAAGAGGCAGTCCAAAAAATCGTCTCTAGTTATTAACCATGTAATCTATTTGAAAAAATAAGCGGGATTTATAAGAGGGTCATGGAGAAGTCATACAGAATTCATACGAATCTAAAGGAAAACCAGCAAAATTTCGTTGAAGCACGAAAAGTCCGGAAAACAAAAGCACGCTTACTAATATAATACATACACATATTGGAGCCATTGCTTCATATAACAGCGAGGTGTTTTTGTGCATTTAACATGGTAAATTCCATAAATTTTAAATTTGATTCCGTTTCTGCCATCAAATGTTCAAACGCATTGACTGTGACGAATTCGAGAACCGGAATAGATGAAAGTGAAATAGAAGGTGGAATTTTTTTACAGCGCTTTGTGTTTGATTTTATCACTTGAGCATTTTATTTTATAATTTTATTCGGTATGTTCAGTTCACATAAGCTTTGTTCGTCTCTCAAATTACTTATTCCTTCTTTCACTTGAGTTTCTTTGAGTTTTACCATTTCCCTAATTCTGTTTGAAAGGAAGAAAGTTTGCTAGCACGAGAAAATTTATGGTATACATACCTGGTCTGAAAAACCTAGGCTGTTGGTTTCTGGGTGGGTAAATATGTGCAAGTTTGCTGTCTACGTTTATGTACGTATGAATTCCTCTTCCTGTCACACTCCTCACACCTCCTCCTAGAACTCGTATTCATAGTAATTTAGAGTTGTGGAGTTGTAGCAGTTCAGATGGAAGAATTCGAGCAGATTTCGCTTATTTTTCGCCGAAATATTTCCCGATTTCGCCCGAAATACACGTAAATCTCCAGAAAATAGGCAAAATCTAAATTATCATCTGTCTCGAGACCTGAGGCAAACACCTTCCTCAATCAATTGAGATGCTCCGCACATTTACGTAGATGGTTAATTTTCCATAACTCACCTTGGAATATTTTTATTTTTCTGGAAACTGCCGACTTTTCTGTAGTTATGATAGGTAAAATTTGTGGATTTTTGGACATAATCCATCTTTCAAGGCAAAAGGGCAATGGCAATAATTAATGGAAAATGAGTTACCAGAAAATTAATGAAAAATACACAAAATCTTGAATTCATACGAATTGTGAATTTGAGCAGATGTCGCTTGTTTTACATGTGCATATTTGTGTCGGGATTGAATTTTCGAAACGAACACACTAAAAATAAGCGGAATCTGCCCGAATTTTTCCACTCGAGAGCGACTTTTAAGCAACTAGGAGCGGACATCGAGAAAATAACGGGCGCTAAGCAGGACCGCTTTGATACAACGCAAACTTTGCAAATTGCGCAGTGGATACTGAAAGCTGCTACACGAATAAAATAGTGGAATTCGCAAGAAAATCAATGAGTAAATCAATCCACCAAAAATTTGAACAATTTTTGTATGAACTATTCCTTCCCGAATTCACCCCGAATATACACCGATTTCGGGAGAAGCGGCGTTTGACTGGGCTTAACCGGAACGTACAGTACCCCCACCCCCTCTCTAAATTCGTTGAAAAGGAACAATAGGCGCGCAACGTTGCGTTCTTTGCATTCCGTTCCCATATATTTGTAGAAGTGCAATGTATCAAATATCCAGGTTGATTTTGGGAAATTTAACTAGGCAGTTAACCTACCTAAAGGCAACTTGGCGATAGATTTTGTTCTAAACTGTGAAACTTCAACACTTCTCATTTTAGGTGATTTCACCGAAAACGGGGAGAGGCGCCGCTCGCGACGAGCCATGCAATGCGCGACGAAAAAGTGGCAGCTGGAAACTCTGAGCGTTTTTTTTTCATATGGGACTGATGCTCGATCTACTATCGTTTTTGTCATCCATATCATTTTCCAATACACTGCGTTTTAATTAACTTACAGCAATGAAGCGAAAAGAATGCAACTTCGCCCACCGCGTGTCCTTTTTCAATGTAGTCAGCGTGGGTATTGTACCTAAAATTCACGTAGTAGAGAACCGCTGTTGGTTCTGATAGTACACGATCGGGGTTTAGCCTTAATTTATCCGGGAAGCGGCGGAGTTTTGCGAAGAACATAATTTATACGTTACAAATATTACAAATATTTGCACGAATTTAAAAGTAATAATTTATTACTTTTAAATTCGGGAAGTCAACATGATGAACGACCTCGCTCCAGAGCTGGGCAGGAGGAAGCGAGCGGCTTGGGGAGCCTACAAGAGCATCGAGGACGTAGTGAAGAAGACGAAGAACATCAGGCTCCGTGCCCACCTCTTCAACACCACGGTTCTCCCTGCTTTGACTTACGCCTCGGAAACCTGGGCGTTACGTAAGCAGGATGAGAATGCGGTCAGCGTCATCGAACGCTCCATCGAGAGGGTGATGCTAGGAATGACCCGCCTCACGCAAGTGAG
>JARK01001381.1:0-11325 GCA_000688135.1 Ancylostoma ceylanicum
CTCCCCCCCCCTCCCCAGCTAGCAACTCCTACGTCCGGCACTGGTACGTTCGTAGTACAAATAATTATATATGGGTTCCTTTCCAGAAGAAGATGTCTTGGAGGCGAAATTCGGCCGTGTTGAACAAGCCAACGTCTGAACCGTGGAAATGTCATCGAATCTGCTGAGCTTCTCTACTATTCCTGCTTTTCAGCCTCTTCCTGGATCTCGATTGTGGACCTTTTCTCGGAATTTCTTTGTTATCTGCAAAACTATACCGTTATCAGTTGTAGTCTTGGATGAAGAACGCAGTGTAGGAGCGTGGGAAAATCAGCAGCTGACAATAGCTGGCCTTCCGCCTTCTCTATCAGTAACTAGGTTTTCGCTCAAAAAACTGGTCTCCTCTGCCTTGCAACAGGTTCCTGTGATTTCTGAGTGATGTTTTTGCATGAGTGTTGTGATATTTTGCGTTTGAATGAGGTACCTCTAAATGGCTCAATAGAACAATGGTTATTTCATTTACTTTACCTCGAATGTGATCCTCTTAGATAGAATTAAAATTATTGATTCCCAAGTATTTTTCCTTCAGGCCACAGCTGTAGGACAAACACTCCTTACTTTTTTCTACGAGTGCGCATCCTTGTGCTTCACAGTGCCAATGAGTCCCTGCCCAGCCGCGCCGCACACCACATGCGGCGCGGCAGAGCAGCTGGGCTTTTTCGGTAGTGCTGTATTGTCTACGTGTTCCACCGTTTTTCCTTGTGTGTTTGTTTTCGATTGGATAACCATGAAAACTTTAGCAAAATATCAACACCACAGTGACCACAGCACCTAGCCTCCCTGCCGCGACGCATAGTTGCTGCTGGGCTACTGAGCAGATGAGCGGTACTTTGTTGATTACTCTCAGACAATGGGACGGGCTGACCGCGGTACCGAATTTTGGCTGACCGTAGCCAACTCCGCGGTCCGCCAAATAATTGAGCGCGGTCAGCCCGCAATACCTCCGCGGTCAACCCGCTGCTAAAATGGCGCCGTGGGGCTTACAGCGACAGTAATGTCTTCTGAAGCTAATGAATGACATCTTACCTATCAAAATGAACATCGGACGTTCTCCCATCCTTCTTTTTTTTAAATAAAAGGAGTAAAATGTTTAATTAAAGGAGGGTCGAGGATCATCGTGTCCAACATTGCCATAATTCAATCCGTACTCTTCGGGCTACGTTCCTAGATAGTAGGATGTTCACTCTAAAATAACCGCCTACGAACTACAGGGGTATCAAAAAGTTTCCGGCCTCAGCTTGCCTGTTCCATATTTCTGTGCAATTTTGAGGGGATCGTGTAGGAGAAGGCCTTTCACGTTAGACTGCAAAGTTTCATGAGATTTCGTCTGCCCGTCTGGTAACCAGAACGTTTTGTTCAAGCTAAACTATGGGTACCTCCCAAAAATGTGAATCATGCGAAAAAGTGCTGTTGACTTTTTGTTCGGTAAACAAGTTCTACTGAACAAAATCTGAATCCCACTCTCAATTGTGAACGAGGAGGAAGTCTTCTAGGATTCCCATGTAGAACTCTGAAGCATGGAGTTTTTGAGGGAGCTAGAATCGATCGGTAATGGAGCGACCTCTGGTCAGCGAACAGAGTCAAGGCGAGGACAGATTGTTGCAGCTGTGTAGAAAACCGCTTGACAGCGCAGATGGATTTTGACGTCAGAATTCGTGCAAGGACTTGAGCTATCTGGAACTCCATTTGGAAATTCCTTGGGCAGTCACTCAACAGTTTGAAGCTTTGCAGAAAATCGAGTCTCCAAAACCTTTTCGGCGCACGACAGGAAAATTCCATTGAATATTCGAAAAAGATTTTTGGTCGTTTCGAAAGAAGCGGGACTGATACTTCACAGTGCTCCTTGACCGGCAATGAATAGCGAAGTCATTGCCAAGATTTGAACTCCTAAGCATGGAGTGGTAGATCGAGACAGGCACATGTCCAAGATCAGTGCGATCGAACACGAAACTTGAACATGGAGACGTCTCGCCAAAAGTTCCATGCGATAGAGAAATTCCGTGTCACCTGACTACATTTATGTAAACCCTAAGGAAGCAGGTAAGTTTAATGCTACTTTGTTCCAGCGCATTCTCAAAGCAACCAAGAAAAATGAATGCAGAAACTCGACCACAGAATTCAAACTCTCCAACGGAACATTCATTTTCACGAGACTGTATTCCTTTCTGAGAATGTGGACGCGCTTCGCTAACTCCGCTAGTTCGTAAGCGGAGTTCAGGGCTCAGCAACCGGAATCTATCCGAAAATTCGAAACGGCTCTTCGGCGGAACGAGAACGATTACGAAATAACGCCTAGGTCTGGCGTTTGTTCTCATGCGACAAAACTCCTTATAAAATTGGCCAAGTTTAATAAAATGGGAAGATGAAAAGTGGGTTGACCTTTGAGAGATCTATATTTATTCACTTTAAAATTTCACTATTGTAGCTGCAGTGTAAGTGGTCTAGGCCGGAAACTTTTTGATACCCCTGTATGTACTTGAAACCAGTGCGAATGCTCTCTGAGAGCTCCTTTCCAAAAATGAACGACGAGTGACATCCACTCCTCCTGAACTGGGGAGTGATTTCCACTCGATCGGAAAAATTTGGTGGTGAGATAAGTACCTCCCGTCACATCTCCTCTCTCGACTAAAAGAGTCTGCTATTTTTTTCTATTTGTATAGGAACAGTCCCAATGTTCCTACATCCTTAATCACAACGTACATTTCACGGGAATGACTTGCGCCTTGTCACTACAATGGGCCAGAAGTTTGGCTGACCGCGGACAGTACCGCGGTCGGCCAAACTTTGATTAAGGTACGCGGTCAGCCAAATTTCGGTGCGCGGTCAGCCCGCAAACCCCACTTTGGTACCGCGGTCAGCCCGTACCATTGTCTGAGCTAGGGGAATCTCTGGATTTTTACGGAGTAACCGTGTGAATTTGACCCAGGATTTAAAATGGTTTTAACCAATTGTAAAATTCTCCACATTTTCTACTGCTTCTGTCTGGCGATAAAATAGCACAACGATTGCCAGTCCCATCCTTGAGATTTCGGGACGTCTCCGAGGGCCTCAGCGATATTGGAGCATTGTAAGGGGATGGGCTTTTTCTTTTTTTCGTTCGAGCTCTCTGATTGGTTCCTTCACACCACCAGCCGATAGATGAGGTCCACCTTGTTGCAATTTGCTGGAGCAATGCTCCACTGTTCAAACTGAACTTCGTCTGAACTGATTTCTCCTCTGACATAACTCCAGAATATTTTAGGAAGCGATGAAAAGTGGAATGAAAAAATTTCCGCGCCCTCAAAAAGCACGCGGCACAACCGCGCCGCTCACGATGGAATGATCGCCACAGTAGCGAATCTGGGGTGTCTTGACTGTTGTCCATTAAATTTGATGCTAATTCTTGAGATAAATAACTAATTATCAAGGAAACCCCATAGTTCGATGTCCTGAAAAGGATTACTGCGCGAGCGGCGCGGTCGCGGCACGTGCTTTTCGAGTCCGCGGAAAGGCCACGCCATCGACACCCGCTGTATTTTCGGGGACCTACGAGAAAATTATGAGAAATCGGAAAATAGATCGACGACAACTTTGTTCATTCCGTCGTAGAGATTATAGTCTCGAGCACTTCTATGGAGAAACTTGAAGGCACTGTCCCAACTCGGAATTGTTGCAGAGATTTTCGCTTGGAAAGAATCTCTAGGAGCTGCTGATCATAATGATATACGTGATTCCGTGTAAAACTATAGAAAAACCCTTTATCGAGACCCAATGCTTGAGGAGATTGTGGGCGGAGTCGGGGGCGGGCCCAAGCTGCGAGGACGAGATTTCTGCGTAGCACACTCCCGGGAGCGCACTTTATGAGAAAGTTCGTAAACTTCATGTGGTTTTATCTTCTACTTTTAAAGGCAGCACCCACGGAAATTTTTATGTGGGAGATTTCGCTGAATTTCAAGGTTTTCAGGGACGATGAACTCATAATCAGTGATAAAACAGCATGAAACAAGTCAGAAAACGGAAAACGAAGGCGCTGTTTCCCATGCGTCCACAGCGCGGACGAGTTTTCCGCTCAGGGTATATGCGCGTATCCTTACGAATTCTTGTGGATGGTGCGCATTCCATACCCTACACTGTACAATATTCCACATACAACATGAAACGTTAGGCTAGATCACTGGTAGCATGCCAAGCCGATAGCGTTAACTGGCGTGGCGGACACCAAAATGGCCAAGCTCGGCCCTGTGTCCACGGCTGTATCTCCACAGATAGGCCGCCTTTTTCTGTGTTCAAGTTACCATTGTGATTGTCTGGCAGCCGACCACACGGAGAACGACTCACCTCCAAATTGAGGATTTCCGTGGGTGCTGCCTTTAAGAGGATAGGAAAAGCGATTCGTATATGATCAGCAAAGAAGTACATGAAATGGAGACCTCATAGTACCACCTTCGCTCCGCCCGAAAGCTCCCCGAAGGGTGGGGTTCAAAAGGGGGTTTCTCGGCAGCAATGCACGGTATCACGTATATCACTGTGATCAACAACTCCTGGAGATTCTTTTCAAGTGAATATCTCAAAATCGATTCTGGCTCCGCCCAAAACCTCCCCGAAAGATTGGGCTCGAAAGGGGGTTTTTCGGCAGTATTGCACGGAATCATGTAAATCATTGTGATCAGCAGCTTCTCTTGATTCTTTTGATGTGAATATCTCAAAATCGATTCTGGCTCCACCCAAAATCTCCCAGAAAGGTGGTGCTCGAAAAGGGGTCTTTCGGCAGTTCTGCACATAATCACGTATATCACTGTGAACAGGAGCTCTTGGAGATTCTGAAGCTGGACATTGCGTCTACTGGTCAGGAAAAAATCTATCCACAGCAGGGAAAAAAGTGAGAACGAGTGACAATTCTGCTATTGTGGCAGATGTCCCCTGTTACTGTGCTGCAGAGCACTAGAAGATCAAACATCTCTATCGATCCAGTTGATGATCACAGTTATTGATTGATCAGTGTTCTATCCTTTGCTTCCTGGATACACTACAGTTCATTGCTCGTTTCAGTGATTAAGGTAGCCTTATCAGGACATCCTGAACTGTTAGACAGCAAACAAACTGCAGCGCTGACACGGGAGCACGTGTCAGCCGGCTGGTAATAAAATCATAGGTCGAGCTACCTATTCTTACAGTAAGCAATGACGCTATCCTGTCCTCAGCATCACATGAGATACTATACGGTAGCCTCGGTCCTGAAATTACATTATTTCTCCGTTGCTTTTGAATATTTTTAATTTCTCCCGCTATATTTTGACAAACCTGTCATGATTTCTTACCGTAATCACAAAGACGGTCCTTCAGGTATGCGACCAGTGCTTCTACTAGCAGTAGCATTTTCGGCTGCTTTCGCACGACATGTCGACCTACCGTCACCATATTCTGATTTCTGTATTCTGCAGAATAAGACCAATCTCTATGACCCTCAAAGGCAGTTCGACATCCCATGGTGAGTGGAGTGATTTGTGCACATTTGCGTCGTTCACATTGTATGTTGTGTATATGAGTGTTTGAATTCGAAGGTACAATGTGAATCTTGATCTACCACCGAAACAGCGCTGGACGCAGATATCGAAGGCGTACTCGCAACAGATCAAGGATTTGATCGCGGTAGGTACAGCTAGAGAGTGAGAGAGAGAGAGAGAGAGAGAGAGAGAGAGAAATACAAACAATGTGGCAGACAAACAGACAAACAAGTAGACAAACCGACATATTGACAGAAAAACAAGCAGATGGCAGACTGACATAACGCTATTGCCTGGGAGGAGGAAAGAGGGTACCCGCAGCCGGTGTCAGTTACCGCCACCTTGCACTGTAGTTGCTAATTAGAATAAGTGAAATTATTTGAGAAATGCGCATTCACAAGAAATATGCTTGAAAAAGTACAAGAAACAAACTGTATGCGAAGTTTGCAAATCCAAAATTCACTCAGACAGTCGTGCAGTTACAAAATTTTCAGAATTTTCACCGTTTATGGGTGTATCCCACCTTCAGTGAAAACCGTTGAAGCACTGGAGTTTCTGATACTTCTAGTGGGTATTTAAAATAGCTTCTGCAGACAAAATCGGTTAATTATTGAATTCCTCATGCCAAAACCGATTTCTTATCAGCCTCCAGCGGCTGCGGGTACCCTCTTTCACTCACCCCTATTGCCTCGATGAATGAATGAATGAATGAATGAATGAATGAATGAATGAATGAGCGAATGAATGAATGAATGAATGAGCGAATGAATGAATGAATGAATGAATGAATGAATGAATGAATGAATGAATGAAATGAGAGAATGAATGAATGAATGGGATGAATGAATGAATGAATGAGAGAATGAATGAATGAATGGGATGAATGAATGAATGAATGAATGAATGGGATGAATGAATGAATGAATGAATGAATGAATGAATGAATGAATGGGATGAATTAGTGAATGAATGAATGAATGAATGAATGAATGAATGAATGAATGAATGAATGCAATGAATGAATGAATGAATGAATGAATGAATGAATGAATGAATGCAATGAATGAATGAATGAATGAATGAATGAATGAATGAATGAATGAATGAATGAATGAATGAATGAATGAAATGAATGTGAATGAATGAATGCGTGAATGAATGAATGAATGAATGAATGAATGAATGAATGAATGAATGAATGAATGAACTTGAATGAATGAATGAATGAATGAATGAATGAATGAATGAATGAATGAATGAATGAATGAATGAATGGGTTGAATGTGATGACGGATGAACAAATAGACATGCTGACAGACAGCCAGACAGATAGAGAAAAGGTGAGAGAGTAACGTTTAGATATTTCGATGAACAGACAAACAAACAAACAAACAGACAGACAAACAGACAGACTATAGACGCTTAAGCATTTGCGTAAAACAAACACGTACATACTAGTTATGGTCGCAGAGGAAAGTGGGGAGGAGCGGGGGGGGGGCAAGAGTGAAAAACTCTCCCTACCCTAGGCCTGAGTGAGCGGAAATTTTGAGACAGTGATCTTCCAGAACCAGGTACTGCTTCAGAAGTTAAGAAATACCTAGTAAAACTAGTAAAAAACGACAATGATGTCGAGGTGAACTAACACAGTTTTTTTTCTGTGAAATAAAAATTTAAAAAAATAAAATTTTGTAAAAATGCTCTATACTTTCTCAAGGAGACTCCCCCCCTCCACTACTACCGACACTGCTCGTTTTAAATGTTTAGTAGAAATATCTGGATAACAGGTAATGGGCTAGCAAAAAATGGCTGAGGTGGGTCAGTAGGGAAATGTGGAGCCCAAACATGATCCCCATATTCCTATTAACCTCACCTCAGCCATAGTATAACAACTAACACCCAATATACAGATAGATGCATAAGTTAAAGATTTAGGTTTTGAAAATATTCGAAAAATGGGTAAAAAATAGAGAAAATGGATCACACGGACGTTCCAACACCAGCGCCAAACCATTCCAGGTGCTTATCGATCTGATCACGCCGATCATCCCGGACGCCTTGGAATGGGTCGATGTGCTGTTTGGTGATCTTGAACAGAAACTGCCACAACCGTACAGGGATGAGATCCAGGTGAGGCATATAGATTTTCAAAATTCGCGGAACTATCGCATTGTGTTCACAGGGGGCGGGGCGCTCCATACACCACACTTACCATAATAATAACCATGTGCCTATTTTCAGTCAATATCTGATGACACTGGAATACCAGTTGGTCAAATAGTGGTCTACAATATCTTCTATGAGATCTTCACAGTATGCACATCAATCATTGCACAAGACCCGAACGGACATATCGTACATGCGAGGTAAAATAAGCCACGCCCACTTGCGGACATCTATCAGAATGGCTTCTCTTCCAGAAATCTCGACTTTGGTCTGTTCTTGGGGTGGAATCCAGACACTCATGAATGGGCAATTTCGTCAGCGCTGAGGAAAATGATTGTGAATGTGAACTGGATTAAGGACGGTAGGTTGCTTGGTGGTCCACTTCTATCCCATTGGTCAAAAATTAGCGCATCCATCAATAACTGGCAATAACTGCATGTCAAACATAAAATCGAGCATAGTAATTTCCAACAACTGTTAACATATTCTTCCGTATATCTGACACAATGCTAGCTGATTCCCAGTCAAGCTTTGCGCACTGGGCGTCGATTGCGGTGGAGTTCCGCAGCCTCGAAAAGCACACGACGCGACTGCCCCGCTGGGGCGGGAATCCTCTCCGGAAAACAAACTATGGGGTTTTCTTGATAGTTAGTTAGTTTTCTTATTAGTTAACATCAAATGTGTTAAACAGCTACCAAGAAAACCCAGATTCGCCATTGCGGCGACGATTCCATCGTGAGCGGCGCGGTCGCGTCGCGTGCTCTTCGAGGCCGCTGAAAGGCCACCGCCATCGACGCCCACTGTATGTGAATCCATGTGCCGCCTCTTTTGAGTGTGTCACTCATTCAATTTCGAGGCACCTGTGGGTCTGCTCACCAGTTCGTCGGTTTCCTCGCGTTAAACGTAGGGCTTGTCATTACGACGCATCGTAGTAAAACGCATTACCACTATTGCACTAATGGTTTTGGATGGCAACTTGTTCGGTCACGAAATCGCTCCGTAGTCAATCAAATTTCCTTGTTTCTCTAATTTCTCACGAACTACTGTAGCCGATGAAACGCCCCGTATCAATCAATAAACGCAAACCCTCCTCATTCAGGTAAAATTCTCTACAAATCCAACAACTTTGCTGGATACATTGGTATTTACAATGGAATGAAACAGGGCGCCTTTTCCATAACTGCAAACGAACGATTCCAGCTGGCTGGTGGTAGGAAATAGCATTTGTGATAGTCATCCGATCGATATATCGATTTTCTTCCGTAGGGTACCTCGGTATGTATCGTTGGCTGACTGGATTAGAACCTGATGGTAAATGGATGTCATGGTTGACAAGAGAAACGCTCGAACAGTTCAACAGTGAGTCTGCCTAATATAATGGGACCCACGCATAATCGAGATTACCCAGGGTAAACGTGTCGGTACCCCCTAAATTCACCCATCATTAATATGGGCATTGACACGTTTACCCTGGGTAACCTCATTGATGCATCCAAACCCAGGCTCAATTGATGTGAATAGACATAGTGTCAGAAATTTGAATAAGTATGAGTTGCAGCCTATACCGAAGCCAAAGCTCACCTGATGACAACTCCGATGCTCTCACCAGTCTACTACATCCTCGGAGGCTTGAATCCATGGGAGGTATGTCAATATATGCGGAATGTACTGTGGAAAGCAGTCGTTGTCGCTCTGCAGGTGGAAGTGAGCCGCGACGCAGCTCGAAGGCGTCGCGGCAAGCCATCTGGACGTCGTGATTTTCAAGCGTCACCTGTGGTGTCGCTGCAGTTGTTTTCGTTCATTTTCTTGGATTATGTATTTTTGGAGTATGGATAGAAATGACGGAAACAATAGCAGCTCTACGACTGGCGCTTAAGGATCGCAGTGCTCAAATGTCCTGCCGCGTCGCATCAGTGTTGCGTCGCGGCTCTCCTTTCTATAGAGTGTAATAACAATTGATCTTTACTATGTGCGCCGGATCCAATGCATCCTGCTTACGCAGTTAGCTGCGTCGTACCATCATACCAAGCTGTGCTGCACGTGTTTGCCAAACGACGATGCGCCAGCTTACACAGACTTAGCCATTTGAACAAGCGCGCGTGAGTTCGCGTGGCGGGACCCAAGAGTTTAAATGGGAGCACGACTAGACGCACGAGTAGTAGCACCCTATTTCGTGGATTTCTCGTGTGTTCCGCACTACTTTATTGCAAAAACGGAGATTTGAATGGGTACTTCCTTTAAGTAACCATTCCATGTCGTTAATTTTACGTTACGTTGCGTAGTCTATACTTGCCACGGCGGTCAAGACGCACGCCGCAACGCAACCGCGCCGCGGGCGCATGTTTGTTAAATCCGGACCTGTCCTTCAAATCCCATTGAATGACATCGGTGGACACCTCCATGCAGTTTGTCAGCTCCGGAAGCCTTCATCTGTCCCATCCAAGCTTAGGAAACTTGTCTATTTCTCTCAGCGTTGTTTGCACCTACGAAGGCTGTAGTCGCGACGCGCGTACGAATCGACCAATCACAGCCCTGCCGCGTACCTCTGGTCACGCTGTCCCAAGCAGACTTGGGCAGGAGCTTGACTCAAGGCAAGAGGGACTTCGTAGAAGGTGAGGTGAGCAAAGCGGACTTCGTACCTGGGACCTGCACTTTGGGCAGATAACCAAGTTCTACACAAATCCGAAAAATAATTGGAATCAATTGATTTTGGTAGGAGTTGCAGCTGAAAAAGCACCTAGCAGTACCCACAGCTCTGCCGGTACTGAACGGATCCTGCTCAAACTTTGTGGTAAGATTGAAGGTACTACTGTTCTGCCAACTGCCACAGGAAATTGGATTTAATTGATTTTGACGAAAGTTTCTGAGGTTATTATGCGGAAATTCCGCCAACAGCACTGCTGTCAGCGCTTGTAGCAGAACAAGTTCTGCACGGATCTTTCGGTAAGCAGGCATATAGCTGCAGTTAACTAAGTTCTACACAAATCTGGAAAAGAATTAGAATCAGTTGATTTTAGTAGGAGTTGCAGCTGAAAAAGCACCTAGCAGTACCCACAGCTCTGCCGGTACTGAACGGATCCTGCTGAAACTTTGTAGCAAGATTGAAGGTACTACTGTTCTGCCAACTGCCAGAGGAAATTGGATTTAATTGATTTTGAAAGGAGATACTTGCTCAAGAATCCTCTGAACCCTAAATTTACCCTAAAATTTAGGGTTCAACACCGGCCCAGAGAATTTTCATCAAACAACTTTCTTCAAAATCAATTATTCCCAATTGTACCAGCGCGGTTAGTTAGAGGACAGGCTGCTCATTCCAATGAATAACAAAATTGCCTAGTTCGTTTAGATACAGCGAAAATACAACCCTTAACAATGTTCATCTGCACCAATTCGGTACAACTTCCTTTAATATCTTTTCCCAAAATCAATTATTTCTAATTTTATTCATATTGTTGGATTCAGCACCACTTCCTCTTCCTCGCCAATGAAAAGATCTTACAAAAGCCCCTCTATTTTTCGTGATTTCCCACAATATTCTCGGGAAAAAAATTTGGTGTGAGTTTCTTAACGTGTTTAGACGTGCTTCCCCACCACTAACACGTTAGCTACATCATCCTGCTGAAGATCGATCGATACCGGC
>JARK01001381.1:11517-37942 GCA_000688135.1 Ancylostoma ceylanicum
GGGGGAGGGGGGGTTCGTAGATTTTTCACATATCAAAGGGGACTTCGTAACTTTTTTCGCTCGAGCTAAGCTCGTGCCGAACTCTGGTCCCAAGTCCCATCACCGAAACACGTCTAAACTTGTCAGCTTCCAGGGCTCAATCATCACTCGTAGCCTAAATGGCACTGACCTTCTTACCGAACTCAATCCTAACGACAAAGACGGATGGTACTTATTGGAGACGAATTATGACCTGGACAAGCCGGTAACTGACAGTGTGGCACGGTTTCAAACTCTGCATTCTTCCAATACATGCTTACAGGTGCTCTACCTGGACGATCGTCGCACTCCAGGAAATCACTGCATGCAGAAACTCGGACAAAAGAACGTGAATTTCCAGGTAGGTGTCGTGTAATCCGAATGAATATCAGGCGATGACGTCATTATCGAATTATTCAGGGAATTTTCAACGTACTTTCTTCACGTACAAACCTCAACAAACTCACCACATACACCGTGCTGATGCAAGTGGAAAACGGACGATTCGAGACGATCATGCAGAGTTGTCCTGGATATTGCTGGCCGTTCTGAGAATCACGATAAAATCGTCATTTCGATGCTGTTCCCCTTCGTGACAGTGCAGCTACCTCATAAAAATAACAAAAGAGTAAATAAATGTTTTCAATATGTGCCCTTCGAAAAAGCCTATGATCATGCCGCGACTCTTCGCGAAAAACTACACAACTCGGATTATTCATCCTGATCAATGGCAGTGGCATCAGGTATTCTTGTTCACCGCATAATTTGTAGTGTTATCCAGCAGAAATGAGCGGACCCGAGGTTTTCAAGACCAGGATAACAGTCCTAGTCAATACAAGACATCGCCCACGAAGACAACCAACAAGAATAACCTCCATGTTTGCTGATCTTCATACCTGAGCATACTTGTCCCATTTGACGTACGGTCCTCCTCGAAAATTTAGACGGATTCCGTGGCTGCAGAATGCTGCGGGACCTAGACAAAGGATGCGGAGAGAGCATGCTCCAAATGAGAGTATCAAATGAGAGTGTCGGGTAGGTCCCGCAGCGATTCTGCAGCCGCAATGCTATGAAGCCGCACGCGCAATTCGTCCATCTTTTTGACAGGAACTGTACCTCTTCTGCGCATTCCATGTCGGATAATGGAACAATTGAATGAAGGTGTCTGACATTTCGACGGCAATGCCTTCTTCAGAAACCTAAAAGTGATGCTATGAACAGCCATCGTATCATCTTTCTTGGTAATTAAAGGCAGCACCCACGGAAATTTTTGACTTTAGGATCTCAGCGTATTTCGTAGATATCGAAGGTGCTCAACACTTTCTCGAACAGAGAACTTCACGTTAGTGTTGAAAATACTGTTTTTAAAGCTTCGCAATCAGGTAGAGTTCAACAGATATGGCCGAGACTCGCGAGCTATGGATGAGACCCGGTAGCAAAAGATCAATATGGCAGTTTTTTTTCACCAGGCAGATCTTTGCGGAATCAGCTATTTCTCATGAAATCCAGCCTCTTTGCATTGCAGCGAAAGAAATAACTATTAAAAAATTAAAACAGTTAAACATATAACAATTAGGTAACAATTAAAAAAGATGTCAACTGGGAATCAAGACATTATAGAATTACCAAGGAGAGAAGAAATAAGAGAAAATTTCAAAACCTGCCAGAAACTAGCGCTAACAATAGTGAAAGAACAATAAATTCTGTGGAAATCCACTAGAGACGAACGCAGCTACCAAAAACAAAGGAATTGAAAATACGAGAGAAACTACACAATTCTCGAAGCATAACGAGGGAATTCCTTGCAGAAGGGTGACGTTTGACAAGGAGATCAGCTGGTAATCGATCTTTCCGCACTCCAACAAGAGTTCAGCGCTCTAACTGCGAAAACGAAACAGGGAAAACACGTACAATCAGCTGATAAATAAGTCGGTCTGGTCCTAGGCGATCCTATTGTAAGTAGATAAAAGGACACTTCCAGTGCGGCTTGTGTGGCGAATATACTCCCGAAGTTCTGGGTTTTTCAAAATTTTCGGAACATCCGTAACGAAATTTTTCGTGGGTGCTGCCTTTAACGGCATTGTGTTAACCACATCTGGTGGTCTCCAAGCAGAAGTGCACAACATACCACGGGACGGATAGGTCTCACCAGACCCCAAGGTGGTATAAAGGTAGCTTCTGGTAATTGTCTGCGGCTCTCGCGATTTCACACTTGCGTACCAGCTCGAGGAGTTCCTAACAGAGTCGTGGATTGGTGGATCTGGAGCCCACAGCCTTCCTTGCACTGTTGTGGAAATGTTGAATGAGCCGATCGTATTCTTAGTCATTGTGATCGAAAGTGGGATCTTCCCAAAAGCTGGCTATCGAAGCGAAGAAATTCCGGTTGATGGTAAGCTTCGGACTCTGTTGACTCGACTGACGATGTTGTGGCCATTTTCTGCATGATTTTCTTCCCCAGATGACTTTCACATTCAACGTAAGGAGCTTGGCTTTTGATTTTGTGAGTTCTCTTGAATTATCTTTGACGTCATAATGAACTCGGAAAGCTTCCACCACTTTTCTTCCCACTGTAGGGGTTACCAATGTGAAGTTTCCCAGGCGTTGTTTCCAAGCCAATCTTTGCGTTGAAGTCGCCAACGATGTGCTTATAGTAGGTGAGACAGGTGTGATCCTGCCCACTCAATTTCTCCAAGTCTATGAGAAAGGCTCCGATCTCGCATTTTTTGTAGCTGGATGTACGAGAGAAGGCGAAGAAGATTGTCAAAGCCCGCGTATAACCACATCCTTCCTATTGTAAACGTCCAATTTGGGTTGTTGACTGTTCAAGAGACTATGTTTTTGACCATGTCTACTGTGGCGGGTTCCACGGAAGATTCTTCTCACCTGTCGAAAGAGGGCGTTCAGTGGTCGATGCCTTCTCGTCTCGGTCATTCCGATAACGTCTACCTGATCTTCCTGGCTTTCATCATTAGATCCTTGATAGAACGCCCCCCCCAATGCAATTGTAAACGCGTTGAAGCCACAGGGGATCGGCTTCATGTCTTGTTGCAGAAGAAGGGCAGAATCATCCATGTGTGACACCATTCTTGAGCGGACACCGGGAATCTCGCGATAATACCCACTCAGTGTGGTGTCGAAGCGGTGCTAGCAATGTACAGCAACTGGTACAGGTGTAGTGCGAAGGTTGCACATGTGCAATGCACACTACTTCCGGTGTACATATCGAACTTTGACAGGACCAGTTCAGAGAACTTCCCAAAATTTCTTCCAATGTGAGGTGGAATTGCTACTTCAATGTTTCTGAGAGTGCTTCCTATCATTAGCAGTTATGACGATCCTACCAAATGATCATTTATGTTGATCCTACTGCCTGAGTGTTGGAAGCCCTCTAATCTGATGCGCTATTTCCAGGACTGCTACAATGAAGCTCAGCACAGCCACATGAAGCTTGACACCATCACGAATCTCCGGCTTCTGTGAAAGGCTGAACAAGTAAACTCGTCACTAAAAGAGTTTGTTATTTCTGTTGCCCTTATTGACCACTGTAATCTATAATAATTGTGGAATTTGTTGAATAATTTTTGGAGGGTCACCGATCTTTACTCTAAACCTCATCCAGTAGGATATATAAGAGGAATAAATGTTCTATTGTGAACTAACTCATGATTACATCTTGTTTCTATTTTCCGTCTGGGTTTCATCAAATACTCATGTTGATGTTGCGAAAATTTATTTCATTGTCTCGTGAAAAGTTAGCGGCAGAAACCGCATGCCTTTGGACAGAGACCTCTTTTGACGGACTCCGAGTAAGATCTACTGTGACAGAAATTCCTTGTTCGCACCAGTGTCATGCACCTAAACACATGAATAATTCGATGGAAATTAGTGAGAAATGCACATCATTTCCTCACTGTGCATTATCGACGCAATTGTTGTTTGTATATGGCTGAGGCCTTGGGCCACCAACATTACCACCAACTGAAACAATTTAAAAAATGAACTAAAATAATCCAGTACTGCCCAATTCATTTCTCTCATAAAGGGAAGAGATGAAAATGTACCGATTCGATACTGGATATCAACACTGGTTGCGTAGATTCTGTTATATGTGATTATCGGTACGATGTTAAAGTTCGACACCAGCCTTACTCCAATATGTTCTGGTGCACAGAACCTGAATCCATAAGATTCTCATTTTGACATTGGCGAGTCAGTCTATCTCTTTGTGGATACCTGTAGCCGGTGAGGCGCTGGTCAGCGTGAGTTTTGATTTCCACACCCCAGTACTTACACCCATTAACGGCGTATCCTCTCGATAATCCAGCAATTTTGATTTCGATTTTTGAACCCTGTGGAGCCTGGAACGCATATTTTGAAGCATCGCTTATTTCGACAATGGTGAGCTGCTCGAATACCGTAATCCAGTAGTAGCAGAAGTCCATGTCTTCTCTTGGTCTCTGTCCCGCTGCTCTTTTTCCAATTTCGTCGTGGAAGCTCTGGTACTGGGCGGTTGCACGGAGTGTACGTCCACATCCAGCCGGCTGAAATTTAAACTTATCCTCAGCCTTTATAACAACGGAAGATGACTATGATCTAGTGAGGACCTTCTGGTCGCATAGTTGGCCTCCATATCCACTGGGACAAATGCATCTTGTGCAATCCCGAGGATGTGGGAAGCCACCCATCTTACACTGCGCAGAAGTATTCGGATCGCAATTCTCTAAATCAGATTGAATAAGTGCTCTGCTTATGCTAAGGGATCGTTGCTAAATCTAATTTTACTAGTGCACTCGTAATGTCTGTTGATCATGAGAAGCTCATAAAAGGAAATTATTGGTGATCCAAGAGTTTCTATGTAGTTGGGGTCATGAGGAACCATTGTGGGACGTCCGTTCTGCGAGGCGCTATAATGAGGACATTTCAGCACGTAACGTGAAGCTAGCATTGTTAATGGATTTGGACCTGTTTGAACCATAATGCATAATACTGCCGTAGTCATAAGTTATTCCGTAGTTATCATTTGTTGCCGGGGTCTGTTTGGTGAATTGGTCCAACCAATCAGGCTGTAATTTGCTATGCCTCACTCTCCTCCGACCATTAGGAAATAAGTTTCCATTACCTTGACATTTTGTGGGTTAAATGTGATAAAATCATCACGATCATATCTTGACTGAGTATGGTAGAAGCCAATAGCGTGGCCAATTTCGTGAGCAGCCGTGCCAATCTTGAAAAAAATCATTGAGAACGTAATTTACAAACTTTTGCTCCATTCACTCATTCACTGCTTTGATTGTGCTCAATAAAGATTAGTTCTCTAAAAAAGATCTCATGCTTCCTACCGATTCACAGCCTTTCCCCAGAGACAGATCTTGCTGACCACCGATCCTACCAATGTACGACCAACATCCGGCCGCTCTGAACACTCGAATCCTGTCGGGTGCTGCAAGATAAAGGTCGTCAATGGTAGAAGAAATCCATTGTCGTTACCATCTAACCTGAGCTGCTCTCAAAGAAGTCAATGCAAGTGTCCTTCATCCAGAGTCTTGCGCCTTTCTTGAAAACGCTTCTCACCTCAGCAGCTAAATGACGATTTCACGCGAATCAATCTAGCTTCGTTTACCCGAATCAATCAAGCTCCGATAATAAAAAAAACTCGTCTTAGGTACGAACTTGCGTTGCTGTGAAAGTGATAGTATACTCCCTTTGACCACAGCGTCCGTGGATAATTGCGATTACGAAACGCCTGTCGTTTTTCGCGGCCTTCATCATCACTTTCAATGTCGTCGACAATTTCCTGGGCTTGCTTACTAGAACGGAGCAATCTTGGTACTCGGTTCCTATTAAACTTGTGAAAATTACAAACTAACTTCGTCAGAACGATGTCACCCTGGTACAGCAACTCTCCGATAGTACTGTTTTCATTGATCTCTTCGATTGAGTCACCTTTCTCTTGAATTTTATCCGTTTTGATTCTACGGATGTGCTGTAAAAATCTCTATCTTTGAAGACATAACAGTATACAGCACGTTATCTCTGCACTTTATGCTTTACCTTCATAATTTCGCCCAATAGGGCTTTCCGTGCTTGAGAAAGTTTTAGCTTTGCCCTAATTTTTTCCCTAAGTTGTATGAATTTTTCCCGAATTTCCATGAGTAAGGTGCCATTGAGCGCCTGAAATTACCCATTTTTCATCAGCAAGAAACAGCCAGGAGGTTCATAAAACTATGATCGAGAAAATTATCTCACAGCTTTAATCTTCTCAAGCGTTTTCTTTATTTTCCCACCAAGTTTTGTGTCAAAGAAGCCAGCGCTCGCACAAATAGCCAACAAGAGGACTAGCAGGAATACCCTCATCCTTAAATGAAAAAGTTGAAGTCAGATAGAAGTTTTGGACAAGAAAATGAGCATATGCAATGTACAGAGTAACCGATACGATGTTCGTCAGTAAATGCCAGCTCTCAATTTATACTGCTTTCCAAGACATGTAACACTTCCATTTCAAATAAAGTATTTGGACAGTGGTTGTTATTAAGCAATGAACACTCATCATCCCACTGCAGACAGGCACTAATCAAAACGGAGAAACATGGAAAAGTAGTTCCAAAATATTTGCAGAGTGAAAAATGGAGTGTTTTCATGCGATACAGTATCTAAAACCAGCAGATGTACACACAGTATTGTCTTCATGCAAACGCAAAAAAAAAACACACTTCCATATTCCAATGTGACCAAATTTTAGTGTACCACTAGGAGTTTGTTGCACGGAATTTAGGAAGATAAGAGTGTACTTCTGACAGTGATGTTGAATGAATTACTCTACATATATGAAAATTAAAAGTGAAAGTTTGCATGTTTGTATGTTCGCATGTATGTTCAGAGTAAAAATAAAAAAGGGTGAACCGATTAGGTAGCGGAAGACCAAATTTTGTACGTAGGTCAAACATGGCATGGAAAGGCTGCAGGCTATTTTGCGTCGGAAACTATTGATTGGTCTGCCGATTACATCGATTTTTAGATTTTCGCCCCTGTTTTTCTAGGTACATGTCTAGTGGGATTCTCCCATATGTTGAACATGTAAATGATAATAATTTTGGACGACAGCATCGATTTATTGATTTATCGATTTTCAGCCCCTGACGTTCTGTGAGTACGTATCCATCAGGGTTTCCTCGAAGACGTGCAAAAGCACGTTCGCTGGGATTCTCCATTGCACTGAGCACGAATATGAGAACCACTTCGGCTTGATAGTGTCGATTAACAGGCTTCATTGACTTTTTCGTTTCATGGAGGTGAAAACCCATTTGCAATGTGAAGGACCAGGAGCAATGAGACCAACGAATCAAGCCGGGTATGCCATCTACTGTTTATTTAAAACCATCGCTTCAAAAAAAAGCCCAAGTTGATCGCGAGTACTTAGGAACAGTCTGTTACGCCAGACTCAAGTACTGGTTTAGGAACAGAGCTTTGTAAATCTCAGATTACTTTGGCTTCACTTTGGGATGATTTTTTACATTTACCTTGATTCATCGACTCAACTATAATTACTACTCAATTTGGCTGTTCCTAAAATACAATGAGTATCATTTCGCGAAGATCACTAAGATCATATTCACATTCACTTGCTTATCTGTCTATCTGTTTGTCTGTCTGTTTGTCTTCCCTTCCGTATTGCGTGCCTGTCCGCCGGCGCATATGTCTGTCAGACCGTTTGTCTGTCTGTGTGTGTGTGTCTGCCTGCGTGCCGGCCAACAGATCTGCTTACCTCTGTGTCTGCCTTCCCGTTTTTCTGCATATCTGACTAAGTACATGTCTGCTTTCCTGTCGGTTGTTTCGCTTGACTGCTCGTTTACCTATTTGTTTGTTTGTCTGTCTGCTTGTATTGATGTCTGTCTCTCTATCCCGCCATAGCTTGCTGTACGGTCTGTTTTTTACAATTAGATGGGTAAAAAAATTGTTATGCCAGACTCAAGTACTGGTTTATGTACGCTTTATATGCTTGTGTCAAAACAGTTTTGTCAGATGTAGATAGGGCCTTGAAGATGCGAAAAATACGCATATTAGCCTTCTTACAAATGTTAGCACAATATTCGGAGAGGTCGCCCTCGTTGTTGTACGTAAAACCGAAGTCCCAAATGGAGTTGACTTCGGGGATACGAAAGTTTCCGAAATAGTAATAATGTAATGATGACTTGGTGAGGCTGAGGCGCATGAAAAGCGTCTTATTCTCGACAAGGGTAACTGCCGCATTTGGCCACTTCATGAATAGCATGTTGCAATTGATGTGCATAATGAAGTGAGGAAATTTGCTTGTAAATCTTGATACCGGCTGCATACATGCAACACGTTACACCTAGGTTCAGGAAGAGAGAAGGGATGTCAGAAGCATAAATGTTGAAGAGAATGGGAGAAAGAAATCCCTCTTGGGGGACACCGCTGATCATCTCAGAAGTGTTCGAGAAAGCATGTCAAATTTTTACTAATAATTTTCGGCAATCTACGTTCCCTTATCAATGAGTTACTGCACCTTTAATTTTTCATCTCAGCCTTGGTTACCTTTACAATATTTACTTGTCTATCCTCATCTGTTCATTTGTTTCGAATGTATTAAGCTTGTATGAAAGTCATAAGCTGTTTGACATTTTTTCTGCTTTCTTTTTTTTTCCAGCACACAATGGAATTTACTCAACAATATAATCGTTGCCGTTAGTCACTAGAGCTTCCCACCTGATGGGCAGCTCAGCGACCCCCTTTTCCCAGAACTGAGGAGATGGGGAGTCGAAGGATTCGCTGATCCCCTTCCAACATCTTCAATTTTGGTGAAATTTTTTCCTAGCTATGAATGCCCGAAAGAGGCGAAACAAGTGATAGCCAGAGGAAGCAATGCGAGGGGAATAGACTGGGTGCAGAATCAGTCGCAGCACTCCTCCTCCAATTTTTCGCGGGTCACCTGTATTGGCCTAGCTATGGTGGAATGGGTGAGCAGAAGCTCATCTCGGTCATTTTTCTCAAGCAGCGCCAACGAGTAACATGACAACACATTTGGAGAGTTTAGTTTGGCAATACTTTTGGTGGAACTTCTTGTTTGGAAATACATTCGATGGAATTTGTCTGCCAGGGTAGTAGGCGAACTCGTCTGCGAGATTGCGAGACAAACCTCGCCAAATGTATCGCCACACAACTTTAAGGTATCAGATCATGGACTGAGGCGAGGTCGTTTCGAAATCAATATCGAGCACGTTTATTAGTGTACAAGCGGTGGCGGTCCTCACGGATAAGTGGAGCGGTCGCATGATGTCCCTCCACCTTGGGGCGTCAGCGCACTCCTACTACGGTATTGGACCCATTGCGTGGCGTTTCCTCACCTTCGGGCGGCGGCGCACTCTTATCACAGCAGTGGACCCACCCCTGCCTCTTATGGGCCACAGCGTACTATTATCACAGCAGTGCACCCGTCTCTACTACTTTTGAGGGGCAGCGTGATCTTATCACACAACACAATGCTTCACAGCCCATCTTTCCTTTGCTCAATGGTGTAGGGCTCGCCTTTTCTCGTTCATTCCAAGTTCTCGACTTATTCGAAATTAATTATTCAAAAATCGAGTGCATCCAATACATTCCATCAACTCACTACTGTTCCTCTTCTCAAAGTGGCAATATTTTAAATGGAGGTCACTGTCGTTAATACACATTGACGCATGGCTAGGATGTTGGTGAATTTGTCATGGACAGAATTGTAACACTAACATAGAAACTTCTGATCATGAATTCCACGTTAAAATGGCAGCTGTGCTGACCTAAACATACGACACCGATAGATAGACAGCGACAGTAAAAATCGCGAACCAGTGTCACGTCGCTTTATGGAAAGAGCGCGGAATCTTCTGTGCTTGGCTCTTCACTGCGCAGGTAGCTAGAATTTTTCGATTATACCTGCTCAATACTGGCGACATTAAGATATCAACAACACACAGAAGATGGTACAGGTGCAGTCTCAAGCTTGCACATGTGTCATGTACATACAGTCCTCTATTTGTATTGGGCTTCTGTTGCATCCAATTCAAGAAACTTCTCGAAACTTTCCTCAGCGATAAATAGTGCTACAACGTTTTTGAGAGTGCTCCTTATCATAAGTAGTTGATAACAATCTCACAAAGGAATCATCTGTGTTGGTTCTACTGAGGTAATGACCAAAGACACCACCATGAAGCTCTAGCTATTATGAGAGAGGTCTAATAAGTTAAATCGTAGTTGAAAGGGTGCATTGTTTCTGTTGCACTCACGAAACAACCACTATCACAATTCTGAAATTTGTTGACTACGTTTCGGAGGGTCATCTGTCCTGGTTCGAAACCTCGATAGCTAGTAAAATAAATAGAAGGAATAGACTTTCTACTGTGAATGAACTCATCATTACATCTTTTTTCTATGTTTTTACCTGGATTTGTTTTAAACACTTATTTTGATGCTGCGAATATTTATTTCATTGTCTCGTGAAAAGTTAGCGGCAAAAACCGCATGCCTTTGGACATAGACCTCTTTTGACGGACTCTGTGAACGATCTGCTCTGACAGAAATTCTTTGTTCTGATGAGGGTCGCGCACCTAAACACGTAAATAATTAACTGGAAATCAGTGATAACTACATTTCGTATTCCTCACTGTTCATTGTCGACGCAATTGCTGTTTGGTTGTGGCTGAGGCCTTGGTCCGCCAACATTACCACCAACTGAAATATCATTCTTACAATGGTCACTCTCAGTAGAACATCGATACAGTGCCAGATATAGGGCATATATGTAATGCAATGCTGCCTAATTCTATCCTTTCGTGAAGATCAGCAATACAAACATACCGATTCGGTACTGGATATCAACAGTGGTTGCATAAAATCTATTGTATGTGATTATTGGTACGATGTTAGAGTTCGACACCAATGTACGTCCGACATCTTCTGGAGCACAGAACCTGAAGCATTATAATCAATATGGAATTAATCTTTTTTTGATAAACAAGGCTCTGTGTGGATACCTGTAGCCAGTGAGGCGCTGGTCAGCGTGAGTCTTAATTTCTACTCCCCAATACTGACACCCATCAACAGCGGCTCCTCGAGATAGATCAGCGATTTTGATTTCGATTCTTGAACCCTGTGGAGCCTGGAACGCATGTTTTAAAGAATCGCTCATTTTGTGCATGGTCAGCTGCTCGAATACCGTAATCCAGTAGTAGCAGAAGTCCATGTCTTCTCTAGGTCTCTGCCCTGCTGCTTCGTTTCCACGTTTGTCGTGCAAGTTCTGGTACTGAGCGGTCGCTTGGAGGATCGATCCGCATCCGGATGGCTGAAAATAGAACTTGTCACTTCCCAGCATCTGTGACAATGGAGCGAGCCGGACAGCGGTGATTTGATGAGAACCTTCTGGTCGCATAGTTGGCCTCCATATCCACTGGGACAAATGCATCTTCCACAATCCCGAGGATGTGGGAAGCCACCCATCTTACACTGCGCAGAAGTATTCGGATCGCAATTCTCTGAATCAGATTAGATAAGTGTTCTACATACACCAAGGCATCGATGCTAAATCTTATTTTACTGGTGCACTCGTAGTGTTTGTTGATCATGAGAAGTTCATAAAAGGAAATTATGGGTGATCCGAGAGTTTCTACGTATTTCGGGTCAAACGGAACCATTGAAGGCTGTCCATTCGCAGAGGCGCTGTAATGAAGATATTTCACTATGAAACAAGAATCTGGTATTATTCACGAAGAGACTCAGACCTATTTGCGCCATAGTGCATAATACTTCCGTAGTCGTATGTAATTCCGTAGTTCTCATTAGTAGCCGGGGTCTGCTTGGTGAATTGGTCCAACCAATCAGGCTGTAACTTGCCATGCTTTGAGCTTGTTTAAATGATATGCAATCTTTTCTCATCACCTTGACATTTTGTGCGTTAAATGTGATGAAGTTATCGCGATCGTGTCTTGAGTGAGTGTGGTAGAAGCCAATAGCATGACCGATTTCGTGTGCAGCTGTTCCAACCTTGAAACAGATAATTGGGAATGTAAATTATGATCTTCCGCTCCATTCACTCAATGACTGGTTTGTTTGTATTATCCTTCAATAAAAATCAATAGTCTGGAAGGATTTCAAAAATTTCACCGATTCACAGCCTTTTCCCAGCGACAGATCTTGCTGACCACCGATCCTACCAACGTACGACCAACATCCTTGTTCTTTGAAAACTCGAATCCTATCGGGTGCTGCAGTGTATCCGTTTTCAATGACAGAAAGAATTCGATGTTGTTAGCACCTAACCTGAGTTGCTCTCAAAGAAGTCAATGCAAGTATCTTTCATCCAAAGTCTTGCGCCTTTCGTGAAAACGCTTCTCACCTCAGGAGCTGAACGACGATATCACGTAAACATTGTGTCAGCTTCGGAAAAAAAACTTTAGATACGAACTTGCGTTTCCATGGAAGTAATAATACACTCCCTTCGACCATAATGTCCGTGGATAGTTGCGATCACGGAACGCCTGTCGTTTTCCGCGGTCATTTTCATCACCCTCAATGTCATCAACAATCTCCTGGGCTTGCTTACTAAAATGAAGGAATTCTTTGCGCGTATATACTGTTGTACATGCGAAAAGTACAAACTAACTTTGTCAGAACGATGTCACCTTGGTACAGCAACTCTCCGATAGCACTTTTCGAGTTGATTTCTTCGATTGAGTCACCTTTCTCTTGAATTTTATCCTTTTTGATTTTAATAATGTGCTGCAAAAGTTTCTATCTTCCGAAGCTCATAAATATACAGCAAATCATTTTTACACGGTAGGCTATACCTTCATAATTTCGCCTAGTAGGGCTTTTCGTGCCGGGGAGAGCTTCAGCTTAGCCTTTATTTTTTCTCTCAGTGCAATGAATTTTTCACGAATTTTCATGAGTAAGGTGCCGTTGAGCGCCTGAAACTACTCATTCAGAGAGGGGAGAGCTTCTGGAGACTGTTTGAAAAAACTCGCTCACAGCTTTGATTTTGCCAAGCGTTTTCTTTATTTTCTCACCAAGCTTGGTGTCAAAGAAACCAGCGCTCGCACAAATAGCCAACAAGAGGACTAAAAGGAATACCCTCATCCTGAAATGGCAAAGTCAAAGTCAGATAGAAATTCTGGAAAAAAGTGAACTGGTGCAGCATACAGAGTAACCGATACAGTGTTGTTCAGTAAATGTCAGCTCTCAATTTATACTGCTTTGCAAGGCATGTAACACTTCCATTTCAAATATGCTATTTGGACAGCGACTGTTATTAGGCACTGAACACTCAACAGCTCACTACAGACAGCCACTAATCAAAACGGAGAAACAGTAGTTCCAAAATATTTGCAGAGTGGAAAATGGAGTGTTTTCATGTAATACAGTATCTGAAGCCAGCAGATGTACATACAGTATCATCTTCATGCAGACTCAAAAAAGTCATGTGTGTATTTTTTGTCTGCCATTTGGAATTCTGTTGCACTAAGTTTCGGAGGAGAAAATAAGTGTTGGTGAAAATTATACTTCGGCTCAATTATGACTTATTCTTTGTTATTTTTGAAATATCATCACTACTATTTTGTGATGGTGGTGGGACCGTTCCGATGAAACTGCTCCCACCCGTTGAGATACTTAAATGAACTCCTTACCGTGAAATTCGCTGAGTTATAATACTTCTTAAGTTTTCAAACTCAATAGTATCCTGTTGTTCGTGTCTTGTCTGCTTCTTGGCGAGAATGGGCGTAGCTTTGGTGCAGAAGTCCTCAATTCTGGCTGTATAAAAAACTCCTAGTTTTCAAGGAGATCGCAACTAGTGTAAGTCGTACCATTTCCTTCATGTTGAGTTCGTCTCTCCTAAATCTTCATATTATTGATCTCTCAGCTTTCGACCTCCGAGTATTCGATCTTATGCTACAGTTTTAGCTCTGTGTTTGCAGGGTAGTGGTGTAGAGTTATACACAAAGTTGTTATTTTCTTTATTAACGGCTAACGCTTCGGCGAGTTCGTCTTCGTCAGAACCTAAAGAGATGGAATCGACGGCTATCTATTCGAACAAACATCTACCTACCCCACACACAATTTTCTAATCCCACTTTTTGATCACATCGTACAAGGGCTATTCGGATAATCGTACATACTTTACTGTTGCTCCACAGTGTGGAGGGTTGAGTTTTAGCTTCGTTGCTCCTTACATAGGCTTCCACCGGTGAGCCTTCAGTTGGTAGCCGATGCAAAAGACGATAAAAAAATGTTGGCGAGGCAGATTTATATTGTTGGTCAATACGAAATGCGGAGTGTTTGCCTATACATTATGCGGGATAACATGCTCATTCCATTTGTAGAGTATCTCTAGACTTCGGTGGTGATCGCAACGATCGCGATGACCACCGTCGGTCGCCACATACAAGGTTGAGTAGAACGCAAGAGATACGGTTTAACACTCGTTCATTCTGAATAAGAAAACCTTTCCTTTTTTTCTGGACTTAATCTCTCCGACCTTTTCTCAATCCAATCCTTTGTGTGTCAACAACTTTCTTCCAGCTTCCCGATTGTATCACGAGTATTCTTGATGCTAGTGTTTCCGCATACATGTCTTGGATCGCACATTTGGCCACACGAGCTTGCTCATGTAATAAATAAGTAAGTAAATAAATAAATAAATAAATAATAAATAAATAGATGAAAATGTGTACCAACCTGCAATACCAAATAGTTCAGCTTTTGGTGGAAGCTCACCATTTCGGTACAGAATAGCGATGGTGGTTGAGTAGAACCTGTTATACGTGACTATTGGTGCGATTTTAGAGCTTGATGCAGATGTAATTCCAATATCTTCTGAGACACAGAACCTGAACCACTACGGGGTAGTCCAATTGAAGTGACAATAACTTTGAACTTTGCCTTCTGATAAACACGCATTGCATCTGACAATGAAAGTGGCAGATCGTGTTTGTACATGACCTATAATACAAGGGTAGATAATATAGAGCTGATTGATTGCACTAAAGTATCAGTATCATTTTTCTGGCATGGAGGACAACCACGTGACCATCGTCGCATTCTGTCGCTCCGAAAGAAGCCGCTCCACGTTTCCAAGGAGGTGGAAATTATTGGAGTTAGCCAGTGCCAAGTATACCGAACCATCAAATGATACCCATCCTGATAGCCGCAAGTAGAACTGCCCGTTTGAGAAAACCTTTGTGTGTCCTGTAAAGGCTGATCGGCGTGGATCTTGGTTCCTAGCACAATGCTGGCATCCATCGTTGGCAACTCAGGCTTTCCAGCCTCCAACTTTTATAACAACGAAGCAGGGAAGTGAACAATGACCTGAACAACTTCTCGTATAGTCTGCCTCCGTATCCGCTAGTGCTAATGCATATTGAACAATCTCGATAATCGCCTTCCAATAAATTTTTCATTCATTCCACTGTCTGAGGCATATAACACTATTATTTCAAACAAAATACATATTTGGACAGTGGGCTTATATCAAAACATTAAACATCCATCAGAATACTGTATGAAGAGACACATCAAATATGGGGAGTATAGGGAAACATAAAAAGTGGTCGCCAAAATATTTGCTGAGTGAAATGAACTGCTTGCATACAATACGATATGTACGCACAGCAGATGTACATATAGAATCACTACTTGTATCACTAAGGATCACTCAGTATTACTTCCTTGTTTTGTGCAAGCGTAGAATACCAGCCCTACACTTTCATGTGAGCATATTCTAATTTCTCGATTTAAATTGTTTCACACAAAGGTTGGGAACGGACGGATCTGATGGGAAAGATTTGAAATGAATTAATATCTACTAGGTTGAGCTATTATAAATGTCTGTCCTTGTTACGCTGCCAAGCTCAGCGATCGACCATTCCTCCACCGGCTTCCACGTACGCCCACATATTCGGCAGTTCGCCTTTATCTCCAAATACAAAAGAAGAAGGAAGCGTGCAGCATGAAGCTGGAGACTGACGGCTGGGGGTAGAATGCCTTCTGCTGAACTCCACGCGAACGCAGATCGATGAGAATCATTCGGTTGCAATATAGAGGTGTAATGAAGAATAAGGAATTATGAATAGTATAGGAATAGCAATAGTTGAGCAATACACCAAGATTGTTATTCACGTTTATTCGGCAAAAGTTTCGGCGTCGTCGCCTTCGTCAGAGCCTGGAAAGTCAATAACATAAGCAATCTACCCCCACAAACGCCACATCACGCTACTAGATACGATTTAACAGAAAGATATACCAAAAGCAATCTCAGAAAAAAGCAAAACCACTAGCGCTGACCTGTGTAGCCGTAGTTCCGCGATGTTAGCGGACAACCTTGTGCACGACTAATGCCCCTACTGGTAGTAGAAAGGTACCTGACTCCGTAGGTCAAAACCCGCAAAGGTCTTGGTACGGCGCCAGCTCGTTGGTCACAGCGATGCACTCATCCTTACGATCAATTTTTGGATTCCTAGCCATGATCCAGAATTATGAATATTTGTTTGACTCAAAAACGAACACTACTACAGGGAAGATTCCGTCCTCCACTCCTTGATTTTCTAGTCGCGTTGTTGGGACCACATTGTGGATAAGTTTTGTAGTCGCTGTTTCGACAACATGATGATGGAGTATATAGCCCACGAAGTCTTATTGTTGCAGGGAGATGTGCGGTGAACTCCTGTACAGGATCCATCACCACTTGATAGAGCGATTCTTTCATATTCTACTGCAAACGCGGGTGTCGTCTTCCGTTCCGGACGATCGGGTTTTGGGGTCGGAATAGACTGGTCACTGAAGTCTCTGAAGCAGTGTGGTCGTCCGTCTGCATATTCAAGAGACACTCCTAATCCGACATTGGGACGACTGCCAAGAAGTTATGATCCTATACTGTGTGGAGAAGAAGAAGGAAAAGAATCTGGCTGTGGGCGACTCGCGCACTTAGTAGGTCAATATTGGATACAGTCCTTCTCAACAAGATAGACGAATTGCGCGCGCGGCTTCTTAGCGTCGCGGCCACAGATTCGCGGTGGGACCTACTCGACCCTCTCACTTAGAGCATGCTCTCTTCGCATCCCTCGTTCAGGTTCCGCCGCGATGGTGCAGTCGCGCAATGAGTCTATCTTTTTGAGAAGGACTATAGGTGCAGTACCAATGAGAATAATTTTTTCTTTGGATTAGATTGGATGTAAGGAGCCAGAAAATTCTAATTCGTATATTTTGTGAGGCTCCATCATATGCTTTCTCAGGTGAATATGCAAGCTCAAAATCAATTTTGAAGCGGGATGGTACCTCTTCTATAGGTACCGTCCCACATTAAAATCGTTTCTTGGGATTTCTGCATGAGAAGAATTTCCAGTGGCTGCTAGTCAGGATGGTATTCGTAGTTCTCCGTAAAACTGCCGGAAAAAAAGCTTCCGAGCCCCTATTCTCGGGGAGCCTGTGGGCGGGACCAAGGGGGGGGGGAATGCAGGCCTTCCGCATTACGTACTCTCTTGCTAGTCATACATGGATAGGAGTTTTTGTTTTGTTAGGGAGTGGATGACAGACTCTCACGTGAAGTACGAAATTCCTCAGAATTTGCGCTCCCGTGGGTGAATTCATAAGAATGGGCACTGGTCCCGCCCGGCTCCCTTGGAGGTGAGAATCGAAAATGGGGTTTTTTTGGAAGTTTTACAGGGACTCGCGAATTCACGGTTCTCATTGGTCCTAGAGGCGAAACTATACTCTTATAGAGGGCTCAAATTTTCATTTGAGTAAGTTTCTTGAGACTTTTTCACCACGTGTTGTCTACCCTGAGAGCGAATTTTTTACAAATTCGAAGTGATCCGTGAAATCAGGACCTCGCAGGAATCCGGTCAGCTGTGGCCAAAGCCAGAAGTGGTAGGACATCCTCTCCAATGGAACTTTTCGTCCTCGAGCGCCTCTAGAAGCGTAATCCTTTCCTTAGAAGCAGCAAAACCCAAATCTCTGGCCTTGATCCTGAACCAAGATAGAACCTTGCCTGAGGGAAGCCAGTTTGCCCAGTAGAAGGCCCGTGGGGAGCCTGACCTTATCTGAAGTCGGTTCTGTACTTCACTGTAGCCAACTCCACAGTACTCTACAGCCAGCCAACTAGTAATTAGCGCGGTCAGCCCGCTACATACAGTCTTTCTCAAAAATATAGGCGGATAGCGCGTGCGGTTTCTTAGTGTCGCGGCTGCAGAATCGCGGTGGGACCTACTCGATTCTCTCACTTGGAGCATGCTCTCTCCGCATCCCTCGTTCTGGTCCCGCCGCGATGGTGCAGACGCGCAATCCGTCTATCTTTTTGAGAAGGACTGTATGTAAATAAAGGCTCGCGGTCCGTCTGCTATGGGTGCCAAGAAAAGCGCCTATTAGTGCAAAGAAAACAGGACCTCGATTCTCTCATTTCTCACCATTTTTCGCGCACTTTCATCATCGAATGCGGCCTCAGCATTCCGCAAAGCACCGGAGCAAGGCAAACCCGTGCACGTTTACATAAACACGTAAATTTACCCGGGTGTTCCCTTTAAATGACGAAACGTCAGATAATGCGCTCCAAGCCACATTTGCCGAACCATGTGCTTCTACGGCGGAACAATCCTTGTTTTTCTTCTCTTTTTTTCATTTGAGAGGTTTTAGTTGGAGTTTCCGAGTATAATTTGCTTCTGGCTTCGTGGTTTATTTCTATTCACAATAAATAAGGTTTAAAGTGTATTATGGAGCCGTAAATTCTCGAAATAATTCTTCGAATTTTGTTTCTAGATATACTATCTGCCTCACTTTTTTGTTGTGCCATAAAGTTAATGTTGATATTGTAAAAAAATGTTTTCATAGGTATGAAACGGTCCGGCGACGATTGTGACTCAAGTGTTCCTGCAAAGGCTTTCAAGCTGAGTCGTGAATCGCTTGAATCACTTGACAAGGAGGCCCTTATCGAAAAGTGCTCTGGTTTCCACATGGTTTTTACTTTTTCGGCATAATTTTTTTGCAAATGACAACTTCAGGCTGGTGTCGTTGACCGATCAGTTGAACGAGGCCAAAGAACGAGCACAAAGAGCTAAACGGCGGGAGTCGTTGGCATATTTGCAGCTGATACAAAACGAACAGAAGCTCAGTGATCTAAAGGTGAGTTTATTTTTCTCCATATTAGCTCACTACACCGTATTTCAAAGAAACAAACTCGTTCATGAGACCCTTTCACGGATTTATTAGAATTCATTGCCTCAATACGGTGTTAATTTACTATACCAGAAAGGGTAGAAAGATGGGATGACCAACAGCGGGTATCCGAACAATAAGCGCTAATAGATGTTGTTATCGCGCTACAGCTGCGTTTTCCCACTTATTACCAAGATTTGGTGTGTTAATTCATTCATCATCTTGCTTTTCTTTGTAAAGTGTCAGCCTGGCTTTTCTTTCCCATTTTTCAAAATCTAATCAGGAAAATCAAATTATCGGGCATTTATCATGCGCATGTCAGGCCCCGGTAAGACAGTGTGTAGAAAACCGCTGTTTCTGGTCTCCTCCTAGGAAGGACAGGTCAGCTTTCACCTACAGTGAACTCCAGACGGCCGTTGACAAGGGGTGTGACAGCAGTGCAGCAACTGTGACTGTCTGCTGCACCGAGGCAGCGGGCCTGCTGGGCAGAGACACGGGGGAAAACCTATACGTCGTGGTTTCTCGCTGCCTTGGGTGGTGCAGCAGACATCCAGAGTACCCGCGCCGCGGTCCCACCCTTTGTCTACGATCGTTTAGAGTTCACTGTAGGGTGACTATAGGAGGAGCGAAAGTTGCTGCATTCACCGAATGAAGGCGGTGCTGTTGTGCACTATCAAACATGCCTGATATTGATCAAAAACGACCGCATTTCAGTCCATGATCCCTCTGTCAGCATTCACTACCGGTTGAATGGACTGTAATAAGATGTCAGATTGAGTTAGAGCACCCTTTGAATTACATTTGTTCCTCACCACGTTCAAGAAGGCGAAGCAGCCTAACGCTATGCGTGCGGGTGGTAATATCCGTAGACGCGTTGCGTTAACTTTGGGTAGGGAGCGAGAGATCGAGCATTCATCAATAGTTAAACGGCAGTTTTCACGCTTGCTAAGATTTCAAGCCATCCTGGCGCCTTGGCCTTGGCCCTACGCCTTTTCTGTTACCATGATTTTTATCCGTTATTCCAGAGAGAGCGCAACGATGCCTACTTCGGTAACGGCAATCAGCGTGACCAGCTACTTGATCCATTCTACTATGAAGCATACATTTCCATGAAAGAGAAGGTAGCCAGTCGAGACAAGACAATCGCCGAGCAAGAAGAAACTATCAACACTTTGAAGTGCAGCGAGGATATGTGCGTTACACATCAGTACTCTCTTTTCTTACCTTTCTTGTAAAATCTCTTAGATTTCTTAAGTGTTACTTTTATTGCAGGAAACTTCTGTACAAACATATTAAATCGCGAGAGGATCTCTCCAAGAAGCATCAAGAATATGAATACAATATCTACAGAAAATCTCTGCTCCACAATAACTTAAATCTCGCCAACTCGGCATTGCGTGCTATCATGAAAGAGAAGAAAGGTGGGAGAATTCAGAGTTTACCTAGTTTCACCTTTTTACATGGTTTAAGTGGTTTTTCAAGTTTGCGCTTATTTCATCTTATAATACTGCTAGTTTTATGCCATATTCATTCAGGCAACTTACAAGAAATCGCCGACAAAGACGCGAAGATCTCCGAGCTGTACAAGGAAATTTATCAGCTACGTGGAGAGCTCTCGGAAGACGTTGTATTTGATCAAATGGACCCAGATGAAGACACAAAACCTCAAATAATACGTACATCTGCTGGAGAAGCAGAAAAAAGGCCGACAGTGAATATGATGGAGGATGAAGACGACGACGATGTGGTTATTTTGGAGGATGTAGGTTTCTAAAACGTATTTCTTTCACTTTAGGTAATAAGTTCTCGGGAAAGTCCTTTCATTGATTGTTGTGTCCAAAGATTTGTGGAGCAGTATACTTTATTCGTTGAGATCTCTTCCCGGTTTACGTTACATGTACTGTCTGTTTCACCAATTTTGCCACTTGGCAAGCTTCCAAGATGAGGTAAGTCTCGCCAGTTGTTGTAGGCGAGACATGTTTCGATACGTTTCCAGCTACTGTCAGCGTTCAATTTCCATGATTTGACGTGAGACAAAATGCGCCTTATGCAGCTATTGAATTGCTCTAATTTTCGAAACAGACTATTTCTGATCCGCTTTTCTTTGATATTATTATGTACGCTATTGACAATATCCAGGAACATGTCTACCGTGAACAGTTATCATGTTTTTTTTTTTTGTTACTTCATGAAGTTATAGATTTCATGCGAGAACGGCCTTATCGCTATGTGCCCAGCATTTCCAAGCCTTTCAATAATCTCTTGTTTCAAAATCAATTTGTTGCTTGCCTTTCTGTATCAAAACCAGTATTTGAATTTCTGATTTGTCTGAGATTCAATCTGGCAGTATGATCTGAAAATTTTTTGCTCATGTATACTGCAGCTATGCTATATAAACTTTTTCGAACACTAAATCTACTACAACAACGTTATAAGCTAATGGCTGTTTCCTTCTGGTAAATTCATCTAAATAATATCTATCTGAAAGGTCGGGGCCGCCCACGCGGTCGCGGGTCCAGAGACGGCACGGCTGTGACGTGGGGGACTTAGTAGCATACAACATACCTCACAGCTCATCGTTTCGGGTAGACGGAACGTGGTATTGGATAGGTAAAAATTATTGGATAGGATGGTTTTATACTTGTAGATTTCCCTGTCATGCTACCATTAGCATTTTGAATTGCTCAACAATATTAGCAAGTTCATTGAATGCCAAATTACTGCATATCCTTATCCGTATCATATTCCAGAACAGTGGCATCGATGTTGACACGTCAGTCCTGCACAAGATGGATGGAACCGATAGTGCTGAGGTGGATCGACCTGTTGGCGATGAGCGTAGCGTGTCAGTGGACGAAAGCGGGACATTGAAGATCACTGTCTAGAGTGGTTACTATGTACTAGATCTCAAACTGTGTTTACTCTTATGATAAAAAGAAATGTACGAGTTATGAAGAGTCAGGCATATCAGTGTTCCTGTGGTATCACTGGATAAGAACTATTGTGTGGATTTAATAAATTTTTATGATTTATATTTGTTCGATGAATCTGGATGACGTAGTGTCGATCATTATTTTTGGTTTTGGTCTCTATCATGAGGGAACGTACAGTGATGTATGCTCATTATTGCACCACAGTGAATAAGGCCGCGTCGCGCCACCTACACGGCGCGGCGGACCACATGAGCGCTGACGAGGTCAGGTGTTGCCGGGATTGTAGCTTTCGTACACAACCATTTACATGTGTGCAAGAAATCATACACAAAGTTATTGACCATAGAAACTCGTAGATAAAGCGGCAATTCCATGAATGTCGGACAACCACAGCGCCCGACCTCGTCTTCTGCTGTGTAGTAGCGATTGACGATCAGGAAATTAGAGGGTAAATAATGCAGGATAATGTGCTATAGTAGACAGCAAACAGAAATACGCAAGTACCATCAGTTTAGAAGAAGGTTGCTCTGCTCATACATCTTTACCGCCGAAGCATCCGCTTGTTTATCATTAGGAGCTTCCATTCTAAAGCTCTTTGTCAGTTTTTTTTTTGCTTTCCAAGAGTGTACTCTTTTGAGGGAGGGACGCAGAAGTAATGTCTGTTCAAGCATTTGTAATTCCTACTTACATCTTCTGACATTTTTTAACGCTTTGAAAGTTGATTCTCTTCCTCTCTTCTACATATTTAATCTCTTTCTTTGCCCCTCTTCTACATATTTACTATTCTTGAGCTACTATTCAACTGTCATATACTCCTCCATTTTAGCTCCGTTATCTAACTATTTGTTGTTCTTCAGTTGTGTTATCCCCGTTCAAAAGTTGCGCTTGTAGGTATGAAACGCTCTGCTGATCACTTGCGGTCCACATCTCCACGTAAAATTCCAAGACGTGACCGGGAAGCTTTCGAGGCTCTGGACAAAGATGCATTGATCGAGAAGTAAGTGATCTGTACAATCACGTTTCCTTTTGATTGGTTTCGCTTTGGTATCCATCTGACGCTTTCAGGATCTTGTCGATGACAGATGAATTGGATGAAACCAACAAAGTGATCAACAAAGCAAAACGGCGCGAATCAGTTTGGCGCCAAAAGGCGGCTGAAAAGCACAAGGAGATCAAGGATCTCATTGTAAGGGTCAACTTTGTTCTACATTACAATCCTTTGATTTCCATTGTTTTCGTTTTTTTCCGGAGATCCCTTTGCGCTAGTGCTGCCGTCTCTAATTTAGTCATTATTTGGTATTTGTACCTAATAGCTGTATTCCTTAACTTTGATGTATTCGAAGAGTTTCACATATGTTTTGCACCCTTTAATTGATGACTTATTTCAGAAGGAGCGCAACAGTGCGTACTTCAGCGGTGTCACCCCAGGCCCAGCGCAACGTGATCAGCTTATCGACCCATTTTTCTACGAGTCCTTCATATCTATGAAGGAGAAGATCACTGCTAAAGATAAAACAATCTCCGAACACCAGGAAGCGATTAAATTGTTGGAGAAGAATAAAGACAGGTTTGTTACCGCTGCTGTTTGTTTCAACTTTTATAGTTGCGAAGTCACATGATATATTTATTGAAATTACAGTGAAGTCCTATCTCAATTCATGAAGACCAAAGGCATGTATGTGAAGAAATTGCGAGACAATGAAAGGAATTTGCGAACAATTGCTACTATGGAAAGTAATCTGGCATTGGTTCACACTACTCTTCGTGCTATGAGACAAGAGAAGAGAGGTAAGCCATTGAATTCTTCTCACCAGTTTGCAGTCCTCCTCGAAACGATAGACGGATTCCGCGACTGCACAATCGTGGCGGGACCCGGAAGTGAGAGAGTCGAGTAGGTCCCGCCGCGATTCTGCAGCCGCAACGCCATGAAAACGCAAGCGCAATCCATCCATCTTTTCGACAAGTACTGTGGCTCTCATCTTCTGTTTAGTTGTATTTTTGCTAGGGTTGAACATTTAGGTTTCTTCTTAGCAATTTCATATATTTCTCACGTTGTCCTTTCTAGACTACACCACTGAAATCGCCGAAAGAGATGCTAAAATCGCCGACTTGTACAAGGAACTCTACAATCTCCGTGGTGCCCTTTCGGTCGAAACCGCTTCCAACCACTCTGGCGATGGAGATATGAAAGACGACACAAAGCAAGAATTGGAAGATCTGCTAAATGATGAAAAACCACTGGTCGAAGAGGCTGAAGAAAGCAACACTGTCGTTACTGTAGAGAATGTAGGTAATTAAGAGACTTTGGAACTTTGATTGTTAATTTATGAGAGATTCGTCTATATGTAAATATATTTGTTGGCCAAACAATATTTTAAAAATTCCCTACTGCTTTCAAGAAGGTTCCTCGTTGTTCTTCCTTATATACGGCTGCCAAATGTTGGGTGGGAACTGCTAGAATCCACGTAAACCTCCTTCAGGCTCAAATTCTCAGATCTCTGGTGCTGAAAATAAGTGAATTGCGCGTCGGGGCTACTGTCTTGTTAACTTTCACCTTCGTTTCTTTGCACGTCGAATCATCAAGTCTGTTTAGGGAAATTACGGCTAATTTATATTAAGCTTCATTTACGTCATTGGGCGTTTTTTTTTTCTGTCGGAGGTGCAAAATATTATTGCCAGCTGGTAGTATGAACGTCATGTCTCTCTGTACTCGTTTTTGCCTTTGAATCAAATTGTTTACGCCTTTCTTTCTTCAAATTAGTGATAAAACACCAAATATATTCCAGGATTATTAAATCGCCTGTTGTAAATTATGCTTTTTATTTGATAAAGAATCTTGAGAACATACTCTTATTCTCCACAGAAACACGAGAATGCAGTTGTTGTGCTCTTACGCCTTCTTACTGTTGAAGGCCTTCCAGAGGTCAAACTTCCTCTTCTGTACGAAACGTTTTGATGGACCCTTCGCGATGGTTACTGGTTTTGCGAATGAAATTTATTCACTTCCGATATTCCAAGCCATCGCATAAAAAGCTTTTCAAATTATTTTAATGCCGCTAACACTCGGCAGGATTGTTTTGAGGGCGTGGCCAAGCTGAAATTCAAGTGCTCTTTTTTAAAAGTGCAAAATGGTGTTGAGAATTCATTAAACCAAATCAAAGGATTGGCTGTGCTGAATCATTGTACTATCAAGGAAAGTTTCGGGCTCAGAGCCAGGGTAAAAGTGTTAGCAGCCATAGAATTACCCATCGCTAATATAAATCAACACGTTTGCCCTGGGTAACCTAAATGGTAGGTTTATCTGGGCCCAGTTCTCGGGTGGTGTTGAACTCTATGAGATCTCTGTGAGCCGTTTTGTTCTTGTTCATGGTTATGGTTATCCGTGCAGGTCCAGTCAAGTGCCGTCTGGTTCCCTAGCTTTTTAAGGGAGCTGTTTACGATGTAGTTTGCTTCATGTGTGTATAATCCACAGGGCTAAGCTGATTATAGTGCGTTCCGTACACGACGATAGTTGAGTATTTGCGCTTAAAATGGCGACTTGGACTTCTCTCCACGCTAAACGCAGGCGTGCCAGAATTGTCAGCTCGGCGCATCGTACTGGGTGATGTCGCGGGCGCGTGGTTTTTGTTTCACCTTGTTTTAATACTGTGGGATGCGTCTATGTATGTCACAAACGTTCGCATGAAACAGAACTAGTGTGAATATCACAACTATTCCAAGGGACGCACTTCCACCGTTGCACGAATGTTTTTGGAATACAGTAGCTTTTTCGGGCTGCAATATCACGTCGTAGCCACAGAACTTCTCTTTATCTCTAATTATCTCGGACTATTGTCCTGGTGGAACACACTATAGCTACGCTGAATCCATGCATTATGACCAAGGCTAACGTCGTTGTATCTGTTTTTAACATATTTTCCACAAATCTACGAACGTATGTGAATATAGTCATTATCATGATTGGTACTGAGTTATTTCCACCGGGAACACACATTTTCAGGGTGACGGAGTTGAAGTGGATGTGGCGGTGTTGCACAGAGCAAGTCCATACGATGAGGAGGAGGAGGAGTTGGATCGTCCTGCTGCTGTTAATGACGAGCGAAGTGTCTCAGTTGGAGAGAACGGCACGCTTAAAATCACTGTGTGAGCATTGGTGGGATCTCTGTATAGTGTTAGGCTGCCGCTATACTCCTCGAGGAGTATAGCGGTTTCGGTCGCCGCGCCGCGGCGACACTGGCCGTTGTGCGTATTGATCGTGGGCGGCGCGTCGCTGGCGTGGGTCGCCG